>DWDT01002813.1:0-13171 GCA_018245595.1 Microceris scylla | reverse complement strand
GTACACCCCCACGTTTCACCAGTTACGTTTAAGTCCCACAATGGAATAGGTGGTGAGCCTATTGCCATACACCGGGCGCACATCCAGATTCCGAGTAACTACTAGAAATTCTAAATTAGAAAAATCCAATAGTACCCGACCTGGGATTTGAACCCAGGACCTCCCTATCGGCAGTGGCGCTTGCGACCACTCGACCAACGAGGCAATAAAATTTAAATAGTCCTGCAATTCCATTTTCGGTTTGCTGTATTATATAAAATGTAAAGTAGCTTCTGGACCGACACATTTCACAACATCAATGTACATAAATGTAATTCGTTCCTACAGTTCATTTAGATGTTCGTTAGTACTAAGCCCGCTTCGACACGACTTCGCGTTTCACTTTATATATACATATCCATCTACCAAACATTTGTGTTTAAACACATCCGTAACTTACTGTCGATATAAGTTCAACAATAGTATTTCGGTAATATTTATTACAATATTATTTTAATGTGTTTATAGAAACAAAAGCTTTACAAATAAAAAATATTCTAATATTGTAATACTTTGTTGGAAATTTAAAGGATCCAAAATTATTTAAACACTGCAACACAATCCTTATTCAAATATAAATTAAATTCCCGAGAACCCCTCTCCAGGAGGGAGATATTCAATAATTGTGACATCCCGGGGAAAGAACGATAACCTCCAATAAGTATCAAATCTTTTTAAAACGCCGCCCGGACGACTTTGTCGCACTCGAGGTTTAGCGATTTCACTTTAAACGTCGTAGAATTATGAACGAATTGAATGCGACAAGGTTGTATATTTTTGGCAATGGGGAAGATGGGATAATAAGTGGGTTTCAAAGAGAACGATCGGGAAAATTTTGTTATAAGATTTGCTTGTTGCGGGGATGGGGAGCGGCTAACACCTTGAGCGTTCCGAATTTAAATTGCGGTGTCTTTATCGCGACCCGGTTTTATGTCGAGTGTTGCTATATTCAAAAATGTGTTTTTATATCTTAAATTGTCATTTGTTTTCCATTTTTGACTGAACCCTGTTCATGTCACTACTTATTATCAGATTAGTCGGTTATTATTTTGCCCTATCATATGTTATGTAGAGGTTAAACTATGTAGGTAACATTGTAATGTGAGTAAACGCTCATTAACTGACCCTTCCGGCCCTTTTGTACCGAATTGTTTTATGCTTGGTGCGTAAACTGAAAATAGGCCCTCTATTTAATAAGCATCTTTTGAAGCTTATATTCTGATGTCTTATTTATTTGAGCATATCATTGTGATTTTTTCTATGCTATAGGGTTTTTCTTTAATTGAAGATACTATCACTAGAGAAGGTCAACAGTCACAAGTGCCTGCTGTGATATATAGTCGTCTTCAACTGACCTCGAGCAGGTCTGCGGTAATAGGAATTTTAATATCAGTTAGTCCAAGTAGTATTGGTTAATAATAAGACTGCTAATTAGTGACAAATCGGTGACAAAACCGCAGGAATAGGACCCTTAGCACCAGAAACTCGGTTAGTACTACAAACGAGCTATCTCTTCTAGACAACCTTTACTGGAAGGAATTTATTTTAAAAAAGAAAGAAAAGAAAAGAAAATGGGCAGGGAATATAAAATTAGTAATTAGTAGGCAGTTAGTATCTGTCATAGGCCTAGTATGAACGTGTCAAATATACACGTATTGTAGCTACTACAAATATATCTAACACAGAATCACAAATAGTTAGGTACATTAATAATAAATTATAGGGCAGGCGCTTGAGGATAACGGTAGTCAAGTATAAGCTGTACGTCTTCAAACTTTATCAGTCTCTCGATTTACTTATTATGCTGAGGTTTGTGGAATATATAGGATATTATTTAAGAAGTAAAGTCCTCCGAACGACTTCAATATGAATTCAATAAAGTATAAAGATTCAAAGAATAAGTAGTACTGACGAAAATGTTATTATTCTCGGAAATCGAACCCGGAATCGAGTTTAACAGGGTAACTATCAATACATTTGAATACACTGGGTCTGTGCTATTGAACGTTATCTCAGATGACGTCAATTGCATCTATTGTTTATAGATACATATATGAACATTTAGTGCTAATATATTTTATTATGCAAAGCACACCAGTGCACGTGGCGCTTCCTTTAACGTAGGCTGGTACTATTGTTCGCTAGGAAGGTCTGGTATGAATTCCTTCTTGCAAATATACATTGATAAAGACGTCTTTATACAGAGCTGAGTAGTATTGGCCGTTTATCGTTTAATATACTGTCTTCCATTCTAGAGGCCCTAGGTTCACAACCAGGGCAAATAAAAAAGCAACAGAGAAAATCTTTAAAAATATAATATAACAAATAACAATACAGAGCTATTTCATAAGGACTATGAAATAATAATGATAAAAACAGTAATAATGCAACAATTGACTAGACAGACGTTACTTAATGGCAGATATGATATAGGGTAACATCTAAACTCAATCCTCGCTACTGGGATTAAAATTGTAAGTTCGGTTTTATAAAAGCATGAAGCAACATGAGTCTACCTACGCGTTCGACTCCCATCGGCTTCAAGGATGTTGGAGCATGACGTCATTATAATCTGTACTCTCATAAAAATCTTCAATCCGACCATGACATCACTAATTGAAATAATATGTTGATTGGCCAAGGATCGAAACTTGTGCAACAAAAGTATAATTTTAACGATTTGTTCTTCGTATTTCAAGTCTCTATATGAAGTATAGTATTGATTGGTCAAACTAATAATATTACTCAGGGCATTCATTAACATTATTATCTAATAAGTGTTAACTTATATTGCTCGGGCGAGTGGTTTAATATTGACTGCCTTTTTGCTACTCGAAATAATGACTTTTGTAGTGTTGATTTGATTAGGTAGTAATTTGATTGAATATTACTCATATTTTAGGCATTTTTCACTATACTACTATTAAACAGTTTTGACAGGTATAAAAAGTATATCTATGATTTTGATCAAAGGCAACTTTGTATAGTAAAACGTAATTGGCTTGCTGAAGAATATTTTAAGGTGTACTTTAAGGTCTTTGACCCAAATGTTATGTGAGCGTAGAAACACCGCGAGTTAGTTGCAAACTTAATAACAAGTGAAGGGACTGCGGCTAGACGGTGATTCGGTGGTATGAAAATCTGTCACATCCACAATAAATCCCAAATTTCTGCCAATGGAATAATAATGAAAGAATTTTTTTATAATAATTTAATTGTGAAAGAACCACGGCAGATATGCAAGGATTGGGATATTTGGCATTCTATGCACTCTGCTTACCACGTAAGGGACTTAACGTGAGGTACTCGTATGTATGTAGGTGTGTATGAACAATAATATTTATTCATACAATAATGTACGTTTTATTCATAAATTTGACCCATACACATTTTTATACTTACAGACACAAATACACTCTTTACATTGATTCAATTTTGACGACCTGCATAAATTGTGTTACACATGGTCTGAAGTTTGTGATTGAAAGTGACATTGTGTTTATGTGGAAATAAAATTTTTTAAACCGCAATCCGTCCCACTTTAAGTTAATACGACTATTTATTATGTATCAATTTATAATAGAACTGTAAGAATAGGACTGCAGGACTGTTAAAATACAGTTACACTTCAGTTGATATAAATGTAATTATTTATTTATTTATTACTATACAATATATGAATAGGGTCCATTCCATTCGAATTTCGTCATTGACGTCGCCACACGTTGCTTCTTTTCAGCACTAAGATCTTCTCTAGTACACTCTTACAACGATTATTACGAACGAACTGTTGATGTCATTCATTCGTGAACGTAATGCGCGTTACTAATTACAGCTTGGGCCAATCAATCAAGTGTCTATCACCTAGTCACCTCGTTTTCAAACACATTTTTTGCAGGCGTCGGCTGTGAGAAACAAGTCGTAATGGGTTTAATACTTATACATTTTTCATTCGTCCATTGTTTTCAAATTAAGATTTCTGTGTTTAATTGTTTTGGGTAATAGCATTGTCTCTGGGACCAGTGGAAGACGATTATTTATGGCATTTTTTACATCGCAAGTTTTCTTCTAATTTTATTTCGTTCATTATTCCTTCTGGGTATGAATGTTCCTGATTTGTATATCCTACATATATTTGTATTTAGCGTCTGCATCATTACATGAGCATTATTGTTATCTTGATGGTAGTTAAATGTGTCACATTTACATTTTTTATGCAGATTTACTTGAAATTTTTTTAGCATTGTTACCAATATTAAGTTCTACGGAAGTAACAGCAATATTGCCTAACACGTACTACTGTACTCTACTACGATACTACTACTACGATACTACTGTACTCTACTAATACTCTACTTCTTAGTTGTTATCGCTTGTATGTATAGAGTAGCGTAAATGAACATAATAGTAGACAATACGATGTCTTTCACATTACTCAAAACCGAACTGAACAGTTTAGTCAAGGCATATATAATATATCTACGTATAATATAGAGATCTTCTTTGCCTCGGAATTTCATCTATCTTCTGCCTCTATCTTAATTATCTATGTGTCTCTGTTTTAGTTATCAACTTAGAAGTGTTATATTATCTACATACAGTTTCAAAATGAGAGACTGTTAGAAGTTACTTGTTAGATTCGACACCGGTTTAAGGCATCTCGTGGGGAGCGCCAATGAAAATTAATCTTTAATGTTTCCTGGCTTTAGATGGCTTGTTAAGCAATCTGTACACATTGTGATCCAATAAACCCTGCACGAAATATTCAAGTCATCGCGGTTAGTAGTACGAGTATGCTCAGAAAGTTTAACCACTAGCGAGACATAAGCAAAATATCAGAAAGTGTTAAAAATTTTCTGCCGCCATCGGCACATACTCGTGCCTTGTTAGGCGCGTCATTTAAATTAATGGGTAATCAAGTTAATATAATTGCAAGCACTGCCTTAAACGGATATAACCGACCACTCATTTTTATGATGTATTTTCGAAGAAAACCTCCTGGGTGGCCTTGTCGATCTTACAAACTTACAACGTCACACTTTCCAACCGTATTTCGAACGTCATAAGCGCGATTTTAGTCTGATTTATATAAAGTTAACGCTTGTATCTTTATATGTTTGAAGCGAAGCAGCTCGTTTGGTATTGTTAACGTTTTATTGGTAGGATAAAAGGTTTTTTTCCAGTAGTCGTACTATCTGATGTCGGTGTTTAGAGATCCTTGGGAACTTTTACACTGCCGCGGTGTTAATCTACTAATAGACGCTAATTATAGGTCAATCAACTGAGACAGGGTATTTCGATATCTACAATTTTGATTTTATTTCATGTCTTATAAAGAAGATACCAGTTATTCACCAGATTTATTGAGTTAGACCATAATAGAGATACATAATTGTCGATATGTAAAGCAGTATTATGATTTATTGAATTCTGTTTTAGACTTTTAACGTTCTAAGTCTACAAATCAATTACCTGTCAGTTCTACATGCTATGAATAAATGCCATGTATTACAATTTAAAGCGTTCACATTGAATATTGATATTTAGAGTTTTTATTTAGCATTAAGCTGACAGGAAACAATATTTATTGGACAAATGAACTTTGAAGTATTTAATTATTGCAGGCATAGTGCCCTAAAATTGTTGCCCATTTCTAGTGTAAGGTCTAATCTGAATTTTTTAAATGACAAGTATATGTATGGTTAGAATAACAATTAAATTAAGAGGGGCAAAATTCCATCAACGTTCCTTTTGTAGACACAGCTCATCTGTTGCTGCTTCTGCCATTTAGCAGTACTGTTCCTAACGTCTTTCTGATGGGATAGGTGAATGATATTGTAATGGCATTGTAATCCAGTCTAAATTAAACTCTACATCACCTGAGACAAACGGTTATTTTTATAGGCTGCGGTAACCACTGTACATTAAGTGACCGGCACGTTTAGTTTATTACATAAGTAGAGTATACAGGGAACTTTTATCTTTGTGTGTCTAAGACTTTTTTATGTCACAACGTATTACATACTTTAAACTGCTTTAAAATATTTCGTTAAATCTATGGACCAAATTGAACGCTTCCGGATCAGCAAAGCCACAAGTTTATTTGCTAAGGTTATTTACTAACATTAATAAAGACATACCTACTGAAATAGTTAACTGGTTTATAGTTGTATCGCTATCGACATAGACATATCTAGATTAATCTAGGCTTAGAAATGTCTAGTATATCTAGGTACATTTAACACTGTGTCACGCTCGGCTACATCCTGTGAAGGCCTCTTAAGCCCATAGGCAGGGAGGGGACTTCTAAGTGAACGACATACCTCTACTTCGCACGAATGTATATTAATATATCTCGTAGAGGGTTGGGGTGGATTGTTTGTAGCTACGGGGGCATTTTCCATTACAAATTCGTTCATTTTTTTACAAATTAGCAAAAATGGAACATTAATAAGGGATAGTCGTATGACTTTGGTTAGTATGCTTAGTAAATGTTTTTTGTGTCTAAATTTGTAAATATATTCTTAAACTAATTAAAGCCTTCTATAATATATACCTATGTTGTCTTATCTATAAAACGTTATCTTGTACAAGTTTTCTTATTTTCAAGACTTTGTCGCCAAATCTACTCGCATAGTTATTTAAAAAACCTTCGGGCCAGTAGATACAGAACAGAATTTTAGATGGAAATAAACCAGAAGAAATCAATTTTAGAAAACTAAGCTTTTGTTAACACTAGCCAATACTACCGTACTATAACGTAGGCAATATCCTTAAACGCATTCGTTCTCTTGAGTATTTATCTTGATCGGATGGTATTTTAATGTAATACTTTGCCAGTACATCTTCAAATTTATAAAAATATGTCAGCTTGATGACAAACCAAATTTATAGAAGTATCGTTTAATAAAATTAACTCGATATAAAATAATTTAATTGTACAGGTAGGTATTGTAGGCGACTGGACCTGTTTTTTATTTTAATTTTAAATATGGAACACAGTTGTTAGTGACAACTTGACAGCTGTTACAATATGATGACCACCTATAAAATTGCTACAAATAATTATTATGTCTCCAACAACATTGTAATGATAACTAATATATTTTCATAGACAATTTATGAGCAATTTATATACAACGAGGGTATAATCTATGGTATCAACTGGCGATGCAAAAAATAATACGTTATAAAAACTGTCAGTTTTTGCCGTGTCACATTACCCACTTTTAGTTTTTGTGGCAACTTTTTTTATAAGTTAATTTATTTATGATGTTAAATTTATTACCTTAATAAGTAGGTGACAAGAACTTATACTGATAGTTCATTTATCTTACGTGCCAACGAAGAAGAGTCAAGGAAAAGATGCGGAGAGGTAACAAGGTACACAGTAGCAGCAGAGGTACAAAGACAGGCGGATGCATAAATAGAATCAGCCCGTGATTCAAACTCGGAAAAGTATAAACTGTCTTGTCACATTAAACATGTGACAACATGTACCTATATTTAAATTAATACTTTAATAAAAAATATATTAATAATCGACCCAGTTATCATTCCTCTGTTGGAATATGGGTCTCCTCTCACATTGAGAGACCTAAGGCAATTAATACTTTATTTTGTTTTATAGTAGTAGGTGAGTACTTAGAAAGTAACCTGAATTGAAAATCGTTAGCTGTATTGCTATATCTATCTACATACTGCTATCTGTATCATTGTTTTATTTGATCTGCCTCTTACTCAAAGTTTTTTTGAAGAAAAATAAAATTCGTTGCGTAATTAATACTTACGTGACAACGAAAGATTCCTTTAAAGTATCTTCTAAAAAGTACGTGGAAAAATTATTTAGAGTTTCGTATTGCGTTCAAATGTGAATATTACAGTTTAATTAAAATTGAATTTTGTTTAAATTTAAATAATTTAATCAACAACGATCCTTTGTATTGTTGGATATGGTATTTGAACAGATTAGTGTTGTTAGTATATTTTGATTATCAATGGCAGCTAGGATAGCACACTAACGCCATCTATTGGAGAGTGGCGCGCAACTTTACATGTGAAGATGTTACATGCACGGAACATTTTTTTACAGTTAAATACATATTGTTTGAGTAAAAAATATTAATGGTCTATTGCATATTGTAGGAGCTCAAAGACACATTTTTTATTCACACAAATGCGCGAAAAATAGTTATATTGTACGTATGATAACGTGGGCTGTAAATTAATTTAATTACAACCTAGAACATTTCTTTGCTGTCTTAAAGAGGAAATTAGGGACCAAATAGAACTTCACAGTTGTATAAAGCGGTATTATGACCATAGGGTAGAGTGTACAGTGACACGTTTTCTATAAAATAGTTCTGAGAGAACGAGGATGACACAGTCACTGTTATACTATTTTTTATGTAAAAGCTTAAAGATATCATAAAAATTGTATTTTAGTACAGTTTATTAATTAATATTTACATATGACAGCATACAGAACGTTTGTATTGGTACTTTTTAGAATAATATCAGAAATATAGACGTTTTATATTTTCAACGGCGTATTGAGATTTGATGTTGTCAGTGTTATGAGGTCAAAAACATTAGTTAAGAATGGCAATAGAAATTCACGGTTCGTAATAGTGATCACCATTCAGATACAAACCTAATTAATGATGATTCTGATTGTGTTAATCATTCAAATTGTAAATGTTAAAATATACTGTAGTCATTATAAAAATTAGGTATTAGCACTTTAAAAATTCTTCTCTGAAGACAATTAGTATTTTTGGGAATAATACTTTAAGAAACTTCTACCAGTTAAGTAACCATTTTACAAACACAACTACAGAGATGTAGGTAAGCACATGATGAACTGTCCCATGCAAAGAGACGCTCGTGAAAATTTGCCAGTCACAGTTACATCTTCAAATGTTTGCCCCATCCAGCATTGCTTACTGTAGGTACACATTGTTTTCCACTCACAATCGCACCACGGCTGTGAGCTCTTAAAGTTGTAACCGTTTATAGCTTATATTTATGATATAGATTAAATATATAGTAAGAATTATCACGAGTCTATTTAATACATGTGTATCGTATGTATCATGATAATTGAATATATCTACAATTCAAGTGTTTCGTGTTAAAGAGTAATTCCGATCAGAAACATTTACACATCTTGATTAAAAAGTTGATATTTCTATTTCCGTATAACCATAAACAGGTTTCCATAAATTGAGCCATAAATATTTAACCCACTTGTAAAATAAGGTTGCAGATATTTCAATTAAAAAAAACAGCTCTATGCTTTTTACGGAACTTCGCTTCAAATGGGGAAGTAAGAACGGGTTGATAAAAAAAAAACTCCGAACCATATTCAGTGGTTTACCTATGTCTTGTGTCGAGAATGCAATTAAGACTGTCATGTTCCCAACATTGAAAATAAATAAACATTTTGTACATACACGAATGTAATTCTTAGTACTTATGAATTTGCTTTCCGTATACCGTTAGTAACAAGTGGTTAGATTAAGTAGCGAAATGGTTTTAGCAATTAACCCGCACGGGTTCAAAGAGCCGAGCACGTTTATTCGCGTGTCAAAAAAACAACCACCGGCATCGCTAAGTCGAGTTCATCAAGACGACGACGACAAAAACAACACGGCGTAAAAAATTACGTCTCCCAAAAAAGAGTTTCGGCGCGTTTCAAGCGCGGCCGCGGCGGACTTCACTTTCAAATTGAACATCTAAAACTGAAGATAAATAAAAAAAAGAACTTCTATCCGATACAAATATTGCACACGACGGCGGCGGATACAAAATAAAAGCGGACATTCTATTTTTCTCTGGAAGGAGTCTGCGCGCATTGTGACTGCGTCCGCGCACAAAACGAGCACGACTCTACGTCTCCGGTGCCGTGCGAAAGAGACGCCGGCACACACGAAACGTATGTGAAAGAAAGAGGCAGTCGCTATATGGGCGTTTCGTACTCGAATCCTGTATCCAATTAATGTTCAGTGGGCTTCCATGTAGGCGGGGCGTATATGATCCAAGCTAATAGCGATCGAGCTAAAATGATCTATAGATCTTTCGGTCGGTCAGTGCATACTGTATTGTTATAGTTAAAATCGTTTATTTATTGTATATTTACGTTTGATGGCTGAATAAATTTTCATGTGATGATTTTATAAATATAAAATCGTTTTTGGGATATCGGGGCGGTAGATCGAGCAGAGATTTTTGAGTTTCTTTATGGTAGGTACATACGTACCTATAACATAAATTATTCTGTGCTTTTCAAAAAAAATTTAATTTCTTTTTGTAATTATTTGAGAAAAAATGTTATAGAAGATGAAGTTTTATAGTTAAAATTATAATTACATTACATTTATGATCAGTTATATTAAGACTGCCATCCTGATCCCACCTGGTCGCATCCCAATTTTAGTGCACAATATTCACACCTTCAATATTTAAATTCTACATAATTTCTAATCGTGTCTCTGATTTGTCTTCATTTTCCTTCGGTTCTACAACAATTTGTACCTATGTTTCGCCTCTACAACAATAACTTTACAAACTCTACCGGTAATGTCTTGTTATGATAAAACAAGCTGATTGTGAAGTCCACGTGGATCTAATAAAAATATAATTAAAATAAACCTTAAGAAATCGATTTATACATAAATATAACACCAGAAAGAGACCAATAGTTAGATAGATAATATTTGTAAAATATCTTAATTCTTTTCATTCTGGACGCAGAACCGTGTTCATCAGTGGAAAAATAAATGAATAGATTAAAAGAAGAAGCTTCTAAGAACATTTTAAGGGTTTGTGTCTGTTTTTAATAATTTTAGTTTTATTACCTACACAATATTATCTATTAAATACAGAGTTCTGGATTGCAATCTTAAAACCCATTCCATAAGATGGTTCTATCCTTGTAACAAAGAGAATTTTGAAGCATATTTAAATCTGGCTAATACCTAATTAATTACCTATCTATCTAACTTGCTATAAAAATATATTAAAATTTAGGATATCAAAAACATTCTTAATTAAATTTTTTGACAAAAATGAACATAATTTTAATTGAAAATTACGTGATATACGAATAAAATAGCTATTGTATTTTTGTATAATAACACGCCAATTTCCTTATGGGGTAGACAACAGTAGGTATATGCCAAATCCTTTTATTCTTACAAAACTGACCTGATTCTTTATATTTAATACTCAACATAGATACATATGTGCATAGGTCAGGTTTCAGATTTTATTTTCGGTTTAGATTGTGGCCTTTATCGGTAAATTAAAAATAATAAAAAGCAAATAGCATTACGACTTTAAAACATATAATTATTGCATGAATTAAACATTCTAATTTCAAAGTAAGTACTAACATAATATAACAATATAGGTATGGTTTAATAAACAAAAAAGTAGATGAATGTGTTTCGTCTGAGACCACAACTAAACTTTTTTGTTAGAGAAATGTCTAATCGGTTCCGCTTCCAGCGAGTAATTCGGGTAATTTGACACTTTAGATAGGACCAACTTCCTGTTCCAACTTTTATTACCCAAGTATTTGTGTACGATTTTAAATCTTACCATTATAGATATAAAGATCATATTTAGAATTGATAAGTTCACTTTTTTTATTACGTAAAATAATAAGTAATAGAATATAGAGTTACGCATAATTACAGGAAACGAACAACTGTATGTCGCGATGCGGGTTGAATTCACAGTGCAAAATGCGCCTAAGGGCACACACGTATAATACCGCTACCGGTCGTAGAGTGAACGTTAGAAATCGAACGAAAAGCTGATGATAAATTCTGAAAATAAATGTACTTACGCACAGTACACCAAATTTTTTATAGAACTATTAACTTTAACTGATTTAGATACTATTGTATATCCAAATTTAGAAAAAGATTAATTGTAATAATATAAACCAGAGTTTTAACGGGTGATTCAATCGCAAACACGACTAACCGCCAGTGCGTAAGGAGCTTTAACTGGCTGAAAATGAAAATGGCGGATATGAGTGCGAGGGAAAACTAAATAGTTTCGCTAAGGATTTATGCGTTTCTATGGGCATGTTAAATCTAATTAGTAGGTAAGTTAACGTCTGCTTGATACATATAGGTATTACATGCGTTCAGTTACATGCACATATATTTATATAGTCACGTTATTATTAGTCTTACCTTGGAAATATTTGTTGACGGTTCTAAAAGAGAAAAATATTCGTATTATTACATGTGTTGAGTTGAAGTACTTATTCGTAATGTATAAAATTTGGACAGAAAACACATTTTTAGTATCTTGGTTTTGACCGTATACTATGAGAATCTAACAGAATTTTTCATTGTCCAAAACTGTTGTAGTTTTGGACGAGCTGAAGAGCGAGGCAGATACAGAAATAGTAGTAAAGATGTTGATACGAGGCGTTTTATTTTAGTCCTTGAAAAGAACAAAATGAATATCTATTGAAAATGAGGTTTACAACATTGAAAACATATGCTGAATGATTTGTAAGTTACACGTACCCATGAGATCCTATGACAGCAAAATGATTCAATAATTCCATAGGTGTTAGCATAGTGTCTCGACTTCAAGTACCTACTATAAATTTTATAAACTTATATGCGTTTTTAAAATTAAAGTTATTCAATGTAATTGTGAGGTAACCCACTTGCCTTAAAGTTCTCTATAAAATATGTGGAATTTGCCTAAGATTTTATAAACTAATAGGTATGCGTTTTTAACATTAATATTACTCCGTGTAAAGTAGCTTGTATACATAGAATTCTCCATAAGATATGTAGAGTTTGAAAACTCGCATTTAGGCACCGTTGTAGACTAAAACCGCTTACCTAAAATAAAATCGCTGTCCGCGAGTGGGAAAAAAGTCATTAATAATGATGACAGGTAAAACTTGTGTGTCACGCTGGTCAAGTGCATGTTGCCAAATTTTACATCGTTAAAACTACATTATAGACAAGCCTAAACTTTAAAGGGTTCGGATAAACATCCGGATTCCTCGACATATTTTTCTTCGCCGTCGTAACAATAGGTTTTGATTTTAATCTATTAATAACTCTAATTAATCCCATACAAAGAAAATTAT
>DWDT01002812.1:0-13172 GCA_018245595.1 Microceris scylla | reverse complement strand
ATTCTTTCAGTGTTAGATAGCTCATTTATCGAGGAAGGCTATAGGCTATATAACATCACGCTAAGATGAATAGGAGAAGAGCAGCAATAAAAAACATTGTGACAAAGACAAAATTTAGAACTAAAAATATCGTATACACAGAAGTAGGTACTTTAAAAAAAGGTTCTTCATATTAAAAACACTTTTATGTTTTCTTAATTGATTTCTAAATAAAAAGTCCACGCGGACGAAGTCGAGACCACATCTAGTGTAAAATATGAATTGTTACAATTTCCTGCGCAATGTTTCTTTCGACCCTTTTATTATGCCACCGTTGACACACGTCTCCTCTCAGGATTAGAGAGAATTGAGGCCATAGTCTGCCACGCTGGCCAAGTGCGGGTAAGCAGATTTCACACGCGTTAGAGAAATTTTTCTACGCAGTATAATAAGCAAATATTTATGTTTCAATCAATACACATGACAACTGCAAGCCCAGTGGTGACGTCACAATAGTCAAGGAACGTTTCGTTTTACCCATTAATATTTTAATAATGCTGCGTTCAATATTATCATATTTCATTTTTTTAACAAAACAATAGAAAAATAACTTGCCACGTTTCATTTCATGTATTATAAGAATTTTTAACTACTAATGATTTTTGTAATGCCGCGTTCAGGACTGTCATATGTAATTTTTTTTTCAATTTTTTAAACCGGATGAAAAAAATTAAAAAAAAATAACTTAAAAATTTTAATCATAGAAACCCGAGGGTAATATTGATAAATAGGTTAGCCAATTCAAACATCCCCACCGCTAAGCACTAACCGGCCACACCACGTTTTCTTATTCAGTAAAATATGCGACATCCTAAGTGAATTTCTATGTTACAGCTTTACTTAATCTCTGTATGGGACAATAATGGGTATCAACGGGTTATACTTCTAGTCCGGATAATGCATGGCTGTAACTCACCCGGATCCTTTAACCGGATTTTTATTGCGCGGCACGTATAAAAATAATATTTTGTGCTACTGTAAATAAATACAAGCAAGGATTAGCAAGCTGAAGTGGCAGTGGGCTGGTCGCATCTGTCGCAGAACCGATAGCCGCTGCAGCATACGTGTTCTGGAGTGGAGACCGCGACTTGGCAAACGTAGCGTAGGACGCGCTCCAGCTAGGTGGAGTGACGATATACGTAAAGTGGCTGGCAGCGGTTGAATGCGACGAGCTGAAGATCGAGCTCAATGGCGTGCCATTGGAGAGGCCTATGTCCAGCAGTGGACGGGAGTAGGCTGATGATGATGATAATGATGAAACTCAAGCGTACCCTAGTATCTCTTACATTGCGTATATTATTCTGACGTCTGTCTAGAACATGTTACATTACCTTTAATGCTAGATAATTAAATATTGCTAGATAATTAAATAGCCAGTACCAGTTCTATTAGTTCTACATACTATGTTCCCGTCCACAAGATTCATACGGCTCGCGGTCAGCGCTGGTATAAAGTCGATTATAAATTGTGTGGGAATTAATGCACGTGTGTTTTTGTTTCTTGTGGCAAAAATATTACTAACATTTGTCCTGTGCGGTTTAATATACGTTACGTGTATTGTGTGGTACGGTGTATATTTGGCATTTTGATATTTGGGTAGAATTGAGAAGCTGAAAGATTATTCATTGTTTATTAATTAATTTATAATATGAGACTGATGAACCCTAATCCTCATGTAATTTTATCGGCATTAGTTTAATATTATTGTACGTTATCTAATATACGAGTAATTATGTGATTTTTTATCAGTCACCCATGTAAAGTCCGAGAGCGTCACTAGAAAAAATCTGCTCAGCCTCGCTTATCTTTTTTTTATTATATGCCATCGATTTCACGAAAAAACACAATGTGTGCGAATATAATAAAGAATATATAAATAAATAACTTTTTTTCAGGCATTGTAAAAACCCTCTATAAATAAATACTGAATAAAAAAAAAAAAAAACTTTTTTTCTAAATATGTACTTAGTGCTCACTACGTTCTTATTTTTATCTTCTTTTGAATCTCTTTGAATTCTCCACACATTCGACAGTAATTTGTGTTGGTTATATTGTTTTATTTTGTTTACGATTTTTCTTAGGTGAAAGGCGAAGAAATCGTGCAAAGGGAAATTGGCCGTTTGTCTGTGCCCACAATTCTGTTTAACGTACGGCGTCGCTGTTTGTTTTATTGTACGAGAAATACAACGAAAGTGAAAATGAATTTGTTTTTTTTTTTTCGAATCCTCTTTTATCGCGTGGAAAACGTTCGAAATTCGATTGGGTTCGTACACACGTTTCCTATTTATACGGTCTGATGACGATATTATTTAATTTAAAGTGCGACCGTCCAGAATTCAATCAGCGAAAAAGGGCAGAAACATTTTGTTCCCTTACGAATCATATTGAAATATTATTTTCACGTAAGCCCATATTGAATGTATGAAGTGGCAATGATGGGTTTTATAAGGGCTAATGTTTAGTAATTCCGCGGGTAGTTGATCTCTAAAACAATTAATAAAAAATATAATGACCACATTATAATCAGTTTGTTAATAAACGCTTGGCGCAGGTGTAAACAAATTGATAAAAGTTAAACAACACCAACAATATTTCAAGTAACAATTGATTTTATTGTAGTACAGTAGCGCCATCTATAGAGGTCTATCAATGTGTAAGTTTACACTTAAGGTTCAAATTTCGCAGTGATTTCATGAATGTTCGAGAAAAATTCAATATTGTCCTTTCAAACAAAGGAAATTGTGTCTACCCTGGATATAAGTATTTGCTCGCATCAAATAAATAAAATTTAAAATATTATTGTACCATCACTTCAAATCACTTACAAGGTAGGCAGAGAGCATCAATTGCCAAATATCTATATTCTTATGAATCTGACGTGCTATTCCTACATTTATCATTCTCTTCGTACATGCACACCATAACGATGACTTCCGTTAGCCAGGCACAGACCTATTTGGTCAAAATAGGTGATCAAGAAATGTGACTCTGGTTTTTCTTCAGCACCTTCGTCTATCATGTCTAACATTTATATTGTTTATCGGTTTTGTCATCGAACACTATTTGCGTATGTAGCTCACATCTATGGAAGGCAAATTAAATTAACAATGTCAAATCTTATTTGGCATGCGGAGGATTGTTGAGCATGTACGTTGTGACGTCGAACAGGTTACCAGACAGGCTAGTGGCCCGCGCGCGGGGCACTTACCCGCATGAAATATTCAGATCTCACGTTACACTACTACAATCTGTTACAGCTGTTCGTATGTGATTGATAGCTTCCACGAACCACTCTATATTGGACTAATGTGTGTTTGATATCAGCTCATCGAAATCGCGCTTATGTCGTTCTCGAAGTTAGCCTAAAAACGGTCAGTCATATACAGGGAACTAACGTCACATCATGCCTGTAAGCCCCGAAGAAGTAGGCAGAGGAGGGTAGACGACCTTTCATGTAGACGTGGATCGTTAATTACACTTAGAACGCACCAAAAAATGCTTTATGATAAATAGATGTACCATCAATCACCATGTACATATTATACTACATATACGTAAATTATAAAATAAGGTTCCGAATAGAATAGGGTAATCTTTACAATAGATATACCGCTTTAATATTCTCAGTCTACCCGCAAATATCTGCACGTTACGTCTAAAACGTTAGCTGACAAGTGCGGGCCCGGAGCGTTGGAACTTGTCTGTATAAAATATTCAGGTCTCGTGTTATGTGCCCTTGATCTCCAGCAGATGTTCTGCTGTGATTGATAGCTGCTACAAACCGTTTTATATAAGATTCATTTGTATTTGAGTCGTGTGTTGTGTATTGTTCATTATAAGTTTTATCTCAGCAGAATCGCTTTTTACGTTAGTGTTAAACAAAAACTA
The DNA here is from genome assembly GCA_018245595.1 of Microceris scylla. Taxonomy (NCBI): domain Eukaryota; kingdom Metazoa; phylum Arthropoda; class Insecta; order Lepidoptera; family Hesperiidae; genus Microceris; species Microceris scylla. The sequence goes on along the minus strand of DWDT01002812.1, from coordinate 9,245 downwards.
TGGACGAGAAAGAACAGTGAACTAAATAGTGGATATTTTATGGAACTTTGTTATCATGGGTTCCATATGAGACCGGCTAAACGCCATGTGTGTGCTAGTGTTGAGGTTAGTTTCCTGACGTTGCAGATAGTGCAGTTCATCAGGCGCAAGATCGAAATAGCTATCGTGGTAAGTGGCTTTTTTATTAGATGGTGTCTCCTTCATCGATTATAACTATCTGATATCCCATAATCTATTCTACTGTTAAGATACGTAAATCGACTATATTTTCGATCAAGGTCTGGTGAATTCTACCTTATTATGTAAAGTTGTAACTACCGGCATGTCCTTCAAAAGAGAGAGACGGTACTAAAAATTCAGTACTATCATTCACCTATCCAAGGATCGACTAAGCATTATCTTTATCATCTGTGATATCTTACGTGACTAATCTTTCAACTTAAGTCTTTAATACAGACTAAGGGACGACGACCTTTTCGTTGCCAAAGTACTCCCTCGAGATGGATCTCATAAACACAATTCAAGAGAGACGGCAAAGAATAAATCAACCTGTTCATTTTCACTTGAGTGATGATATTTACTTTAGTGATTTTGTCTAAAGTTTAACATAAAAATCTTTATTGTTTTCCCGCCTATATTACACAGTTGCATGTTTTTTTTTAATAATCTGAAATGAAGTTAACACTTTCTGGAACTTTCTGTACTTGCTTTGAATGCTTATAACGATGTGCTATCTACACAAGGCCTTATAGAGTTACAGTATTTCGGTAATAGTACTGTAAGTACAACAATTTAAGCGAGTGATGTGAAATCTGAAACATACACAACTTTGTGATTTTAGTCGTCTGACAGGAACGTCTGAATTCTCATTAGAACTTGAAATCTCCGAAGCAACGAGCTAAAATTGAAAACAAAAGTCCATCTTTCTTTTCTGAATTAATTTTAGCTAAATATTTTTTTTATATATTCAGCCTAGCAAATAGGCGCACGGGCCACCACTAATTCCACATTTTGCATGTATGTGCACGGCAAAAAGATCGTGAAAACCGAACAGTGGAAGACCGCCACGGGTCCAGTTGATATTGATGAAACGTAAATCTTTGATGATTAAATAGATTATAATAGACAAGAATACATTTGAACAGTGGAATTGTAATGGGTTGAAAAAAAAAAAAAAAAAGAATACATTTTGTTCCTTTAAAGGTGCAATATGCCAAGAGTTCTTTGAATTCAGCCGAGATCTGCTTACAGCGACTTCAAAGTAATTCACAAAACGCGTAAATCATTGCTCGCATTTGCGTGTCCAATAACTCATATTACTTAGTCGCCGGTTTATTAAAAACATATGCTTAACAAAACAACAATTAGTTAATATTCATGAAAAAAATATATTAACAAGCTGTTCCTTTGTACTTTTGTTATTATCTACAGTTTTAAAGTAATACTGCGAAGCAATATAATTTACTATGTTTCATACATTATGTTTTAGGGTATTTATTTTTAAGCGACATTAAATAAAACGAGGAACAAAATACCGGCGCCTACATTGTTATACTCCAGTTTGAAGTTGTGTTGGTTAGACGTAAGACGTGCGACGTCATCATTTAGTTCGTAAGGGTTTACTGAAAAACTATTGTCAAACACTGGGTCTCTAAAATTGTCTGTATTTCATTGATTCGATTTTGTAATAATATGAAAGTCGACTTTTATCTTGTAAATGTAAGGCATGTAATGACATGCTGAAGAGCACATTGTTAGACTCAGGTGATGGGTAGATTTGCGGGTAGTTTTTTTATGAAACAGTTGGATTTAGACCGCGGATAAAAAAATTGTGTAGACAGTAGACGATTATGCAGGTCTGTATTTAGCTTATGTTAGGTTTTTTTTATAGCTCATATCCATCTGAATTGGATATCAAGAAATATTGAAATGTTTAGTAGTGGGCCATCGTATTATAATCATCATTATTTTAAATTGTCATGTCCGGTCGAAAAGGTAGAGGGCATCGAATTCGCGATGTTTTAACCTTTACAGTTTTTACTTAAATATATTTGTTTGTCGATAGGCTCACCACCTGGTCCATAGTGAGACGTAAATTAAACACAAATAGCCCCAAATTAAACACTAATGTTTGAAAATTTTAATGTCGATTGTATTATATACCAAATTAAATATTTTTTTAATAACAAAATTCGTAAACGAAACCACGGGCGGAGTCTTGTTCGTAGTTCAAAAGTCGATGCTCGTTTTAGGCACTTTACCGACTGTTTTCTTTACAGTTGATTTACGGTCAAGCGTCTAAATGGCGTTTATGACTGAAGTTCTGGAACTTTGTTACACAAATTGTGGAAGTTAGGGTGTGGATTCACTCACAAATTTTGGTTTTAACGATAATTTCTGTAAGGAAGTAGGTACGTTTGAAAATTACTAGCCATGAAATTATACTGTGATTAATTGCAAGTCAATTTTGTAAACATACACATTTCTTTATCTAATTTAATTAATAGTCACAAAATAATACATGAATGATATTGGAGAAAACACTATGAAATTTTTCCTATCTATAGTATAGTATATTATGTACACAGCTACAACCTTAACAACATTCATTCTGACAGGAGACCCGTGGCCAGTGTTGAAAAGATATAAAGAAACAAGATTATGTACACGATTAAATTCTACATTTACTTAAGTCACGTAGATTTTGCGGGACAATCCAACCAGTCTTACAACCTATAGGGTCTTTCTTCATGAACTGTTCCCTATCGAGGTAGCCGCGGCCTTCGCGCATCCATTGGCCAAAATCTGTACATGTTATATAATGTAACTGAATAGGTTCATAGTAACTTTAATTTATCTATGTATATACGAATAATAGAGTATGTAAGAACGTGGGAGTGGGACGTAAGCGTAACCGGTGACACGTTGGAGTGTTCTGCATTCCTCTGTCTCCCTCTTCGGAGATTACAGGCGCGAGTTACGTTAGAGTATGTAAGAAAATTTTTTTAGCTCCAAGAAGTAAATGTTATTTAAAAAGACAATTTTTCTTCATATTTTGTTTTTTGGGAATATTTTCATTTTCGAACATGGAGGGCTAACAGATCGACATATTTATAGACTACTGACCACGTGCTGGTAGTAATTATGACAGGGAAAAATTTATGACACGTCAGAAACAATCCGCTCACGAAACGTTGACAGTTTGATGTGTACGCGTCCTTAATTTACAATTTCTATTTACGCCTGCTCCCGTTGTTCCTGCGCTCCAACAATTTCGGATTCTGGAATGCTTAATTGATATTTGATGATTGCTTTCAGATATTATCCACATACTAGAAATATTTCCGCGCTAACGATTACTCGGTACGTGGGCACATTAATTTCTCTGTACCTACATTAAAGATTTACGCTCTACAGTAGTGAGGAATACCAATAAATCATTTCAAAATACCCTTTATGTTAATGATCATTACGTAATTAAATTGTGCATAACGCTTAATGTTCGTATTGTCAGTAAACCACACTGGAGCAGCGTGGTGAACGTGTAGTACGTTCCAAAGCTGTGAGGTCCAGCTGTGGAATTGAAAATGGTAGTCAAGTTCAATTTTGATTTTTTAACCATACGTATTGTTCAACTATTTTAGGTAATTTTCAGTATCTTAGTTACTTACATCGGTCAGTTATTATTTTCAGGTTGTACCATAAAAACAAAGTCATTTATGAACATAATTTTAAACTACAGACAATTGATATACAAATGTGACGAAATTAAAATTAATAATAAGCGAAGGGGTAGACAGAGAAGTACTCCCACTTGAACCTATTAAGTACGTTGTACATTGCAATTTAACGCTACGTCATTCCCAAGCGAAACAAATTGAATAAGCTGAACCTAGTTAACTTGGTGAGGAATGTGACGCCACATGATGTACGTCATACACGTTTACCGAGCAACTATGTAATTAGGCACATAGCTGAGTGCGACACTGTTGGACGCCACGAGGGAAGGTACTAATGCTATATTGTAACAGTAATTATATAACTGTTGTGGGCAAAAGCTCTCTAAGAGGTCCAACGGTGGACTTAAACAAGTGGGTATTGATTTGATCGTACGGTCCGTGAGGAACCGGGAATGATTTAACTCCAGCAGTGGGTCTTGGAATGTCATTTTAACTTTATACTTTTAAAGTTAAATATTTTTAAAGTTAAATAGTAACGGATATATATTTTTTGTAATATCATTAATTGCATGGGACTTAAATGCAATTCGTGAAACGTGGGAGTGTATTACACTCCTCCATCTCTCCCTTCGGGTATTACGGACGTGATGATACGTTATTTTTTTTTAAATATCGTTATAATATAATCACGCCATGTTTTTTTTGTATAGGCAGGGAGCAACGATAGCTGATATCTCTGTATTAAACATGTATTTTTCTACATTAATATTAGACAGAATATTAGAACTGTATTATAAATTTAGTAACTGGTAAAATTACAATAAACTTCAACTTTACCATAACATTCAACGTTAAATACACTAATGAATGTGTTGCAAAACTTGCCTGCAACGTCCCGAGCTCATAACGTGACAAGAAGTATGCAATTAAGGTCCGTACTTGGCTGCGACCTGCCAGACAACAGCTGGATACCTGTAGTACATCGGGGAATGTAATGTTGTATGGACTATGCACATGAAATCATTTACTTTCACAACCACATATACACGTACACATCAAATTCTATCTTTATTTTGCTCTAACTGAATTACGCCGAACTAAACTGTATTAACCTGCTACATATTTCTTCAGTTTCTCATTATAAGTGATAATGTATTTATGTCTTATGATAAATAATCTTTAAACCGAACTAAAAATGTAAAAATTTGGTAGACGATTCGTGAATAGTGATGGGATGGATTAGATCGTCCCACGCTGTGACGGTAATGGCACTGCGTGAGGATTACGGGCCCCGAGGACTTCCTCTCTACCCGAACAGTTCTCCTAGGATACAACTGCTCTAAGGTGGTGCCCGCCCATAGATAATGATGGGTAAAGTGCGAATGTGGTGTCTTTATAAATGTTGGCAGTACTGTGATGCGACTCTTTGGAAAGAGTATAAGTGGACTCTATATTAGAAATGAGTTAATAATTGATTTTGGGTTACTATAAATATTGCCAGAAATACTACTAACAAAGAGTCACGAATGTAAAAAAAGCACGTCAGGCTTAAAAAACTTCAGATATTTGGCACTCGGTGATCTCTGTTTAGCACAATCTTAAATATGCCACAAAAATAAAAATGCCTGTAATAACAGTAATTTAAGCTCTGTTGCAATATCCGACAGCGTCTTAGGTATTTCCCGTCAGTTTTCACGGAAAACATTGTTAGTATTTTCTAGAAGTTATTTCTAGGGGGTACTTTTAACATATTACACGTTGTAACACGACGAAATAAAGTATGACGGGAGCAAGCATCGCCGACACTCGCATAACGAGACACGAACTATTTAATTAAGGCGCATAGCTCACTTCTACAGCGACGACCTCTGACATAGTGTTGGATGGGCGTGAAGCAGGAAATTAACTATGCACTAAGAAATTATATTACGTAGTCTCATTTTATGCTTTATTATTACATCAACGCCCGAGGTAGACTGCTTCGTTGGTTCAGTGGTAGCAAGCGTATCTTTCGATCGTGAGATCCTTGGTTGAGTTAGCGTGCTATTGGATTTTTCTGTCTTGAAATTTCTAGTAGTAGTAATAGTAGTAGTAGTAGGTAGTGGCTCGGAGTTTGAATTTGTACCATGTGCATTCTAACAGGCTCATCTATTCCACTGTGGGATGCACATATAACTGGTGAAACGTGGGAGTGTGCTATGCTCTTTTGCCAACATCTTTGGAGATCATAGACTTGATGTGACTAGCACCCCAGGTTGGTTACGGGAAAGGCAGAGTGCACCAAATGCCAAAGCACGTCAAGTCGGTAAGGAGATAGATATACGACATTCCGAGCTCTCTGCCTATATCATAAAAGACCTAGGGTGACGACGTAATAATAAAACAATCATATCTATGATGAATATTTTGTGCCAAGATTATATAAAGGTTATAAAAAGATTTGGTCGATGTAACGCTATGTAATTATATACAGTATGAATATTTAAAGCATAGTTTGGTAGATAAAAACTCTCAAAGCTCTTCAACAGAGTGCGAGAGATGATGTTGGTGTGATGTTATCGGAGTAATCTTAATATATAAAAATGAATGTTTGTCTGTATGTCATCAATGAACTCAAAAAATACCGATATTATTATAAGTACCGATTATTATGAAAATTGGTATATATATGTTTCTGTATGTTGGCGTAGCAACGCGCGTCGGGTACAGCTAGTATTGGATAAAATAACATGATATTTTGTTTTAAATCAACCAATTTTAAAACATAATAGATTTGAATACATTTTAAGTGATGTTTGTTTTTTATAGTAACGTTACACTTTAGCATATTTAGATTATAATGGTTCCTCAGTTCATACTGCCAGTAGAATTAAGCTTCTGTGAGTAAGTTTGCACGTGTCTGGATTAAATAGACCATATTTTTAATATTTTTGGTTAAATCTGAAAAGCTGACTGAGAAATTCTCATCACCCATTAACTAACTTAAATATTAGAGCTTAACATTCTTAATTTCTTATGAAGAATTCTAAACAAGCTCCAGATTATCCATAGTCTTGAAACAAGGGTAAGAGACCATTGAAAATAAATAAATTTATTATTTATCGTTCTCTGTACAAGAACAAAAAACAAACATGTTTCCTTCAGCATTTATCATCTGAAACAAATTTATATTAATGTCCAGTATTCAGTTATCCTTTGATGTTGTTGTGGCAAAATGGAACAATAAATCGCCATACGGCAATAACAATTAATTAGGGAACTTATTACGTAGTGAGCAGCCAGCGCGGACCATTTGTTAAATTGTGACGAATAGCCTCCATCCCACCAAACCAACGTGACTCAGGACTTGCCACTATGTTCCCTATAACTCGCAGAAGTTCGCTAGGCACCTGGTTATGATGACGTCATAGCGAGGTACTGACTGCACGAAAACAGGTGTGTTTTTGTTAGAATCTTGGTTTACTTTTAGTAAAAAATTAAAAAAAAAAGCCTTTCAGGGGAAGTCTAGGTATGCGCAGAAGCGGACTGAGGTAGAGACTTAAATATGATGGCATGAAAACAACTTACACGCGCGTGTCACGATAGCTAAGGTACTGTTCGTACCGACGCGTCAACAACGAGACTTGTTGTAGGCATTGTTAGACTTGCAAGTGCCAAGTCGATTTCTGCGTGTTGCACACATACTTATAAGTAAAGACAAGATAGAAAAGATTTGTACACTAAAACCTCATTACATATTACTTCTCCAGCACCTCTACTGATCAAAACTGCATACAGAATAACCAGATCTTTATCCAATGTTTTCTTGTGTCCAATGTTTATTTCAAGATTATTTTTGTTTACACGTACTAAACGAAATAAAGTACGATTTTAATGGAATGAATCCGAAGTAAAACCGTTTTTATTATTTGTAGTTATGTTACAACCATTTCGTGGAAGTGAAACGTAATTAAGAGCAAGGCCGTTGCCGGTGTTACTAGGAACTTGTGTCTGATGAGTTTCACGATATGATACATTTTTGTTTATTTGTACGTGTAAATAAAATATCGCATGGGAATGACATTTGACTCAGTCATACTGTTTCCTTGTTATAGTTTTCATTTGTGAAGCTTTCTCAAACGTGGTGGGAGAAAAAAATTTGTTCGTGTATGGTTGCCATGGTTACGCAAATTGGTAGTGATTAGATCAACAAAGCAATGTGAGTATGTGTATTAATATACACATACTACACTTCGTATTTCTACAGCTCACCGATACTTAAATACAAACGCACATGCACGCACACAAACAAAATTCTTGCCGACTTTGTATTGAAGGGCACCCATTAGATTTCATTATTCGGTCCATTTGATCCACCTTTAATATATTACTTAATGTGGCGACCATAAAGGAACTCATTTGTTAATGGACCAGTTACGCTATTTGAACATATTTTAACGGTTGAATCAACCAAACACAATAGCTGTGTTTCATTGATTTTTAATGAATCCAATTGAAACAATATCACAATATGCATTTACTTAATAATAATTAGAAGCAATATTACATAACAACACGCCTGCATTTTTCCCGAAGGCGTAGGCAGAGAGCAGATACGAGTAGGTGAGAGCCTATTTATTAGACACTGAGCACAAATGCAGACTCGCAAGTTATTAGAATAATTTTTACACTGATTCTTAAAATCGCGCCCGTAAAATTATATTTTTTATCTGAATAAAATTTAATGGTTGTTCATTTGAAAGAGCTCGTTAGGCGTCTACTAGTCATGCGGATATATGTAGGTACATATTTTTGGGCGTATTTTAAAAATTGAAATAGTGGTTCTAACATTTTATTCAAAAATTAAACATTCATGAAATATTCATTGTAGTTAAATAAATTGTTGATTTTTTGTTACCGAATGTTATGTCAAAATTTCAACGTTTTTAAAATATTTTAAAAGTTTGCCGTTGGGAATGACGTATCAATATCTTTAAATTATTAAAATTACAATTGGCTGTAACAGCATGATGTTAGTAGGAGATCGCCTAAGGGGTAGGTAGACTAGTATGATACTCCTACGTTTTACGTTATGTTATAGGTTCCATGGAATAATTCAATTGCTTTGATGTTTGTCTGTCCATTCTTTGGTTCTACGTACTCCATATTTTTAAATTAAATTAACCGGTAAAAACATTCATAAGCGAACTGTAATTTAGAGGTTTTAGTTTTGTCTCTTTGAAATTCTCTATAAATTTTATTGCAAATTGTAATATGTAACATTTCCTCTTAAGATGCCATATGATATTGAAACCATTACATTATATGCTATATGACGTTATCAAAACGCGCTGTTAAACATACAGTACAATTTAGAGATCGTACAGATTAGACTGACTGACTGCCTCGTTGGTCGTGTTGGTTGCAAGTGCGACTGCCGATCGGGTGGTCCCGGGTTTGATTCCCGGGTCGAACACTACAAAATTTTCTAACTTAGATTTTCTAGTAATGGTTCGGAGTCTGGATATGTGCCCGGTGCATGGCAATAGGCTCACCACCTATTCCATAGTGGGACGTAAACGTAAC
>DWDT01002811.1:0-13172 GCA_018245595.1 Microceris scylla | reverse complement strand
CTGTCAAGTTTGTAATAAAAAGTAATTGGCACTCGGCGCAATTTACCTTCTCCGTGAGGATGGTTGCGACTTGGCGAGCAATATAACATTAATAATTCACAAGGGCGACAAGTGTTAAACATTATGGGTAATATTTCAAAAGCTTAAAAAAACCTGACAATTTGTTAATTTAATTGTGTAGTGAAAACGAGAGTAAAACGAATTTACAGTTACCTATATATATGACATTTATGCCTCTTGAAAAGTTTCATCTTCAAAATCATTAACTCCTATAAGGTTGCATTAGTAGGCACGGGTCTCCTCTCAAAATAAGAAAGGGTAAGCTATAGTTTTTAGAATAGAAGTGTAACTGATATTTATAGGCGAATTAACATTGGAAAATTCACCCTTCGCTACAGCCTATTCATCTCTGTAATTTTCAAATTTGCTTTTTATAATAGAATGGCACAACAAACGAGCAGAAGGGCATAAGAATTTTAAATGATGTATATCGGCTATCGACAACTATACCACCTGTGGATGTGTTAATACCTTATCCTGTCTGCCCATGGAAGTCTTTAGAGAATTTTTGATTCCAGTCATTTATCTAATTTAAAATATGAAAAATTCTTATAGCAATTACAGCCAAATAATTTCAAGTGTAAAAGTGAATTGTTAAGAGCACCCTATTTCATTACGATTCGAGAAACGGAGAGTTGTAAATGAAAAAGTTTTCTAAATACTAGCCATTTATATTGTAATTATTCTTTGCTAGGTACGTTTTATAATTACTAGGTTTCTTTATCACAATGATTCAATGTAGTTTGTTATATACTATAAACTAGGATAATTAATTTAAACCAAAACTTTAAAAATAGTAGTGGCAATTTATATAGTTCGATAGATATACTGTAAAAATACAAGACCAATTTTAAAAACATTATTTATTGTACCCACATAAACTTTTTTCATGAATACCTTCCCTTCAAATCAATAATAATTTGCTCAAAGAATCAGAAATCTAAATTTACTTTAGTTCAAAACGTACAGTTAGTTCGGCAACATACTATATAGATATATTACATCACCAACTAGCCGATCATGGAGGAAAATAAAATTAAAAACGGACGGCGTATAAAATACCGAAGATATTATTGTTCGATATGTGATAAATATGCGAATTCAAGCAATCAATTTAATCAACATTTAGAAGGGGTACTACATCAACAGAAAAATATCATTTGCAAAACCTCTAAAAAAGAAAATTGTAGTGAGAACATTCTGTGTGAAGATCAATACGACTTTCGTTTTTACGTCCCTGCATTCATAATTATTTTTATAACAACTTATAACTTCTGCTACGTAATTGTAATGTTGAGTAATTCATAGTAATTGTCACAAATTATCATAAGTCATGGCCATTAACGCCTTAAATTTCGCGCCACAATTTTAATTGGCGGAGAAGTCGTCCCCAAGCGTTCTCGGCTTCTATGCGCACGAACGAACGCGCAGAACAATGAGGTAGCAGCCATTTTATGTCGGTGCCTAAGAAAAACATAATTCGAATGGCCAATCTTAACGAAATTGTGTAATTAGTGCTCTAATTTATGTGTTTCTCTACACGCCACTATTATTAGGTGTTTCATTACTTATGTGAGTAAAATCAAAGTTTTACTATATGTAGTGATAGACAATAAGCGTAACGAAACTTATCATTTAGCATATAAATGGAATAATTAAAAATAATAATTCTGTTAGTGATTCCCTCCATAAACTATGTAAGGTCCTCCCGTCTGAGACGAGTACGAGCATTTATTTGCTTGTTGTGTCTGTGTTTACAGATACTAACTCGGTGAATGTTGCTGTCGGAAAGTGCATTCTGTTCTGTATATTTAGGCTTAGGATATGACATAACTTTCGCTACTGATAATAATATAAAGCTTTATTAACTCGCGCCGTTTATACAAAAGTTGTGGTGGTAAATCATTTCAAGTTCTTTTCGTACCGGCGTCGCGCAGCCTCGACCTGTAAGTTAGGGACAAATTCAATAACGAATTGGCCATTTTATTGATGGCAGGGGGGAGGCTGGGTGGAGACATTCGCTAAGCTTCGGCCATTTAATTTTTTACGAACGGGCCGTTTTCAGATGTTATTTGTTTACAAATCGCAATAGAATCCGTTGTTTTTAAGTATAAACAAAACAACATAATTATTAATGTATATCTCCACCAGCTAAACATACATAGTACGCTGAAAGATAAGCTATCCTTTGTACACTTGATACATAGCAGTATGTATAGGTATGACTGAGTAGGTATTTAGTATCATTAATTTATATTGTAGCCAGTCAATGCCCTGTACCTACCACAATACTTAATAATTCCATTATGGCGCACTTGTATACATCGGATATATATACATTTTAGTTTTTTATTATAGTGCATGTTTTCTCTGTTATTATTATACTTTTTGTGTATACTTTTTAGGACACAATATTTTCTATGTTCATGTTAAAAATATTAAGTGATGTTAAAGAATTATTTTAATATTTATAAGTAAATTAGTTTTCATTTGGTTCAGTACTGTATTATTTTTGTGCTGATTTTGACAATAATAATATTATAATCAGCTCTTGGTGCAAGATACTTCAATTTTTAAAATACATTGAAATATTTAGAAATTGTTTGTTACATGGGGGTGTATTACACTCCTCTGTCTACCCCTACGGGGATAACAGGCGTGATGTTACGTTACGTTTGTTTGTTATATTTAAATAAATCCTAAAGGTACATTATTTTCAAATTACTTTTTCTTATACTGTAGCTTATGGTAGAGTTCAAAATTTCTTAAATTTTCCATTGTAACAATGTAAAGTTAGTACATAAGGTGTAATGTTGAATATTTAGTAACAATCATTCCTGTCACTTTATGAACATTCATTCATTTCAATTACATGTTGTATTAAACAGTACCACTAGAATATGTGCTCATTTTAAAATATATTACTGTAATGGGATCATAAGTCATAAAACTTGAAGGTATGATTATTGACTTGTTTTGAGTTATATACAGGAACATTTTGTCACTTTTTACACATCTCGAAATAAAATGTTTCATTGATTAGTCATGTTGTATTAGAAGAAATCAGTGCCACTCTACCAAGCACAGGATGATCCTATCAAAGTACTCCAACACCAAATGAAAAAGGCTCCTTATTATCATTTATATTATGCTTCATAACTATACCTGCTGTTAATTAAATATTTTGTTTGTTTGATTGTTTTTTGTTTAATGTCCAAATAAATTCGTCATCTGAATCATTTGTTGTTATTTTTTTGATCATGTCATTTTTTTGTTTTACTTTGTGGAGTTATACAAGATATTATAACAGTAATTTCAATGAATTAATATTAATGATAATAATCAACACATTCCACCATTGGAATATGGGTCTCCTCACATATTGAGAGGGTTAAGGCAATGAATTAATATTTTGCAATAATATAGCAACTGGAATTCAATCAAACTGACTTTATACTTAAGAAAATTATTTTAATTTGAATAACATTATTTATTTCAATGCTGAGACATGTTATTAACAACAATTGGTTATCAGTTGTATTGTTACTGACATCAATTTCTTTAAACATATTTTTAACACAGGATATTTTGTCATAACACTAAAAAAGCTTGTTGCTTGCACATGATCAATGATTCAAATTATTGTATTATCAAATACTAAATACATAGAAAAAGTTACTTAAAAATGCATAAACATGTTAGAAAGTTATGACTAAAGTAAACATTGTGTCAAAGAATAAAAAATTGAATTAAATCGAAATGTGCAAGGATGTTTCTGGTACATCATTTGAGACAATATTTCCTATGAGGCAGTAGAAACAATTTACTATAACATAATTGGCATCTGAAATGTTGTCAGGGCTAAATATTATAATTAAAGTTAAAGACCACAAAATAACTTAGGTATAAAAAATAAAATAAATTCTAGTCAATTCAAAAGACCTCCTTTCATAAGACTTTCTTTTGCCACTATATATGCCTTTATCCTACTAGACATGAAGGGTCAAAATCTGATAGATATAAATATAATCTGTCAAATAAAAAAATATATAATTTTTTTTTATATTTTAATTTGATTAAGACATAATCACACCAGATCCTTTAGCAGTAGGCAAAGGGTATCAGTCACTGAATATCTTTATTGTTGCACACCTGACCTGCTTCTTTTACATTCATTATTATCTTCGTGCACACACTGGTTTCTAAATATAGATGTAACATGAAATAACTTAAGGTCATAGTGTCATTATTGCCTCATCTTGTTTCCTGTGTGTGATAATATAATCATGATAAATCATACCAAGTTTGACAGAGCTCATTTTATGGGTCTAAGTATCTCTTGTGTGTCGGATTATTCTGAAAATTAACTGAGTAAATATATGGTTTTGATAGGATATACTATGAACATTAATTCTGTAGAGTGCTGTTTAATTTTGTGAAACCTGTTTATTATATCAAATGAAACAATAAGTGAAAACATAGAAAATAATAAGATTATTATTGATTAATAAACAAACATTCAAGAAACATTATCTGATTTTAAAATGTAGCCTAAATTTGTGGTTTATGGTTTTATACATTATCTGTGCAAGCAATCTAAATGAGAGTTTTATTATTTTGTTACATATTATTTTGGTGCATATTTTAGTTAGTTGAATTTTCATACCCAATGATGACATAATTATGCAGATTAACAAAATTTTTGAAAATAAAGTCTAGGAACAAGTTACTTAATCTTTTGTCCAACATATTATTTATTTTAGTACCTTGGATTATAATTAAAATTTTTGTTTAAACATATGAATTTAGATGCAATATTTTGTGAACCGTATGACATTAGTTACATCTGGATTCATAGGTTTTTTTCAATTTATAAAATTGATTTATATATGTCTCCAAAGACAATTTGAGCTCAGAGATTTTTTTTTGTTATAGGTGGCAGCATTTCAGAATGGGGGAACAAAAACTGGTTCACCATTAGTTTCCCGGCGCACTGGGGCGTGGGCGTCGGGGGTGTGGCACGGGGCGTCGGCGTCCCCGTGCCACCCCCTGGCGACCTACTCGCCACGATATCTATGTTTGAACAACAAATTAAAGCTGAGCCCATGAGGTGAGTCACTGTGGAATATTTTAATATTCAATTTCTATAAAATCATTCAAACAGTTAAATTTGGTACTGATTTTATTCAATTTAATTATTCCACATAATCCCGTTTAACTATTAATTGCAATTTAATTAAATATTTATTCTTAATGAAATATTTTGTTGCAGTTTCTATACATCACATCCGCACATACATCCTGGGCCTACAGCTATTGTCCGACCAGATTCAAACCATTCAATAATCAACATGAACCAACATCATCACATCCAAGAAGATTCTAAGGATAGTCTCATAGTACAACAACAAGTACAACATCAGGAGCTGCTGGAACAGCACCAACAAGAAATGCAACAAGATGATGAGGTAGATAATGTGGGTGCTACAATTTTTTCTAAATTTGATTTAGGGAATTTAATACTAATAAAATATAAATATTTTCCAATATCATTTGGGCCAATATTCAACATGCTAATCTACCTTCCAGTGCTGTTACTATCTGGGTTTTCAGATTCCACATTTCCATTCTGTCTAGTTTTGTACACTTTTCTGTGAGTGTAAATAGTACACAAAACACAAGTAACATCAGTGTTCCTCAAAATATATACATCATTATCATTATCAGCCTACTCCCGTCCACTGCTGGACATAGGCCTCTCCAATAGCATGCCACTGAGCTCGATCTTCAGCTCCTCGCATCCAAATATATATTTATATATACATACATACGTTAAATTGTAATTCAGTTATCATTCCAATGGTGTACTCAACAATGTTTTAAATTGCAGTTAAGCTTCAAGGGAATGGAGGACGAGGGAGTAGATATGGACATGGATGGTCGACAATGCTCACAGGTATAATTTTATTTACAATATACATTAATCTGGACAACAATAACATTATTTTAAAAACGTAAAACAAAACGTTAACGTAAAAAAAACGTTAACGTAAAAAGAGCGTTACATTTAATTATAAATAAAATAAATAACTTAATATTTCCTCTTAATTATCTTTATAACTTTCATTGCAAATTATATTTTTTAATTTTTTTACAGGGCATGGGTGTTGATATGGGATCGGTTCAAACGAAGATGGAAATTTCGAATGGAGGGGGGCAATCAGTGCCGCGTTCTAAACCTCAGGCCTGCAAGGTGTGCTATTTTAATATTAGCTACAGCGCCAAAATTCTAAATGCAAGTGCATACTCGAAATAATAATATTACTGCGCAATTTACACTTTCTACCTTCCTTCATTTCAGGTTTGTGGTAAAGTCTTATCATCAGCTTCCTCATATTACGTCCACATGAAGCTCCATTCGGGAAATAAACCCTTTCAATGCACGGTACGGATATATGTAACAATATATATTTTACTAAACGACGGTATTGTGGTTTTCATCTCCTGTAAAAGCTCATCAGAACAGTTTCACTTCATGTCAGCTGTTAATTCATAATAGCTTATATAATGCCTTTTTTAACTTTAGTGCAGTATGATTCAAATGTGGATGTTAATATTTTACCTTCAATGTTTACTTTTAAAAAAATCGGTTACTGGTTGTTCACATACATAAAAAAATAAATAGATTTAATCTTTTTAACTGTCCTAATTAACGAATAACACGAAGACATATGATGGTATGATGGTAAATTAACAAAAAAAAATATGGTGGGAAAAGTTATCATATGTCATTCTGACAATGTAAGCAGTTATTCTAACTGTATAATTTTTAACGATTAACAGTTTCTGATAAATGCATTCCTTGTATTTTATTGTTGATCTACATATTTTATTGGTTATAATTTTATTACCAGGTTTGCGATGCAGCTTTTTGCCGTAAGCCTTACCTCGAAGTACACATGCGCACTCATACAGGCGAGAGGCCGTTCCAATGCGATCTGTGCCTCAAAAGATTCACACAAAAGTCCAGTCTCAACACGCACAAACGTGTCCACACCGGTGAGTTGCTACTCATTGCGCCGTTTAGGGATTTTGTTACGATAGCGTCTTGCCTTTTTCCAATATCGTTAGCATTCGATGAGTAGAATAAACAAAAACAAGATTAATATTAGTAGGTATATTCAATATAACACTACACAAATTTGTTCCTAATTTGATTCCATATTCTACTCTATGAATGCTATATTGTGTTTAGTTTTCCAGTTTTTTTCCAAAAATGATAAACCATTAGTAAATAAACCAAATGTGTTCTGTAAAGTAAAGGAGTCTATATAAAATGTTTTGTAGTATTTTTGGGACAGTATTATTATTATTTAGTTTTATATGAACATTGAGACTGTCTTAGATATTCCAAATTTGAAAAATATGGACTTCACTACTTTATACTAGAACTGGCATTATTTAAGTAATAAAACCACCTTTATATTAGAAATGATTAAGAGGTACTTTTAATGTAATTTCCATATTGACATTGGTCACCTTTGTGAATCTATGCTGAGGTTCAGTTGTCATTTTTCCATTATTGTAATACAGAAAGTGTCTATGTATATTTAGGTATATTTGGTGGATTGTTCAAATCGGTTTTACTGCTACTTTTAATTTAACGTTTTATTTGAGTAACTTGGAAGGAGGTGTACAATAGATTATGGAAGTTACATTACAAGTGTAATTTGAAAACTCCCATATAGAATTACAAATCGTCTATTGTACCATGAGGGGATTGTTAAGTGTTATTATGAAACCTAGAGACTTTTTTTTTTTCATATATTTTGATCAAGTCGACCTCCTCCTGTTTTCGCGGTAACAAAGTGTGAGAATGTTAATTGAATTTTTTTTAAGTTGCAATCCAAAAAAATTATTATTACACCTTTTTTAACGCCCTGATATTTTGACATTTTTATTTTTATGTGATACAATTGTTTGTTTTTGTTCTTATGCAAATATTTATTGTGGAAATTATTATAATATATTTTAGTATATATATTTGGTAATCGAGGTATTGAATAGTCTATATGAAAGGTACCTTGTGGTTATATATATTTATGTAAATTATATCTTGCATCACTATTAGGAGTTAGGCTTGTAATAATGTGTATAATACCCGGCCTCGGTTTGGAGCTTTTAAACAAACATATATGTACTATTTCCTGTAGCTGTCCATAGACATTAGATTTTATAAAATTTACCTATTATAATTTATTTGAACACGACACTGGTGCGACACACAGACCGTTCGTCGATTGCTTACAAATACATATGCTTAACATAAAGATGTGAATAGTTTTTGAGTTGTGTCACGTAATTAAAATGATTGATATAAGATCAGGGCGTGAGGGAGACAACTGGTGTGAGGTAAACAGGGGGAGGTGCGAGGCGTGCAGTGGACCCAACCGTGTAGAGAACCACGCGTCCATTGCACGTTCTCGCGCTGGCTTGGATCATTTGCGTGCATACGTGAGTTGTTGGAATGTGGCCTGGCTTCTAGATGAGCACATGCGCGCGTTGATGGCGAAGGAGCGGCCCTACAAGTGTGAGCTCTGTCAGATGCGGTTCACTCAGAGCTCCAGCCTCAACCGACACAAGAAAATACACACGGGTGGGTTCACTTTTCTCAGCGCCCTGCTCGCCGCCCACTCGCTCGCTCCCGAGCGACGCAATGTACAATCGGCTCCTAACTGCTATGTTGATAGTAAAATATAAGCCATTATATTTCGTTCAGAGGAACACAGACGCGCGCTGCTGGCTAAGGAACGCCCCTACCAGTGCGGTGTCTGCTTTGTGAGATTCACCCAGAAATCTAGTTTGGGCCGGCACGGGAAAATACATACCGGTGGGTATCTCTACCTACTGCATACTTGTGCGTGACGTCACCCCTTGAGGCAGACCGGTACACAGTTTGCGCGATTACCTCCCCCTGTACGTGTGTGAATGAGTGTTCTCGTACATGTAACTGTAACTGCTAGGTGTTACAATTAAAATGTTTGAGTGGATGCATATGGACTCTATATCGAACTCGTATACCTTATAGAGGAACACAGACGAGCCCTGTTAGAGAAAGTGCGGCCGTACCAGTGCCACATCTGTTTTATGCGCTTCACTCAGAAGTCCAGCCTGGGCCGACACGGGAAAATACACACTGGTAGGCAACTTGCCCTAAAATCCTTAAGTAGAGAATGAATTTGTTAATCTAGAGCTCACGTTATTAGGCACTGTCTTATTTGAGTGTGATTCGTGCGGAGCGGTTGTTGGAGCTGAATTTTGTTGATATTTCTAGAGGAGCACATCCAATCGCTGATCAACAAAGTGCGCCCCTATCAGTGCGACATCTGTGACAAGCGGTTCACGCAGAAGTCCAGCCTTGGCACTCATAAACGTATCCATACTGGTGGGTCCCTTGCTCATTTTTAATTTCTATACTCCTCCGGTCTCTCAGTCACAATTGAAAAAATGTACTATTCATATGACGATACTACATAATGCTCTTGTGGCTCTGACACCATTTTTGTGAATAGTTTTAAGGGCTCCCAAACATTTGATTTCCCTATTTTTTTTCTTTTTGTATTGCAAGCTGTTGACACGGTTAGCGATTTGGAAGTGTTTGTAATTGATCAGTATCAGTAAATTGGTATCACGATTGTAATAGGTGGACCGCGCTCAAAAACTATTCACAAACTTTTAACAAGTAAAGCATGTGAACGTTGTGAGGATTTTAAGTTTTTAAGTAGGTGAGACTATGTTTGATGGACAAATAACATTGTTAAAATTCCCTCATGGTAGTGCATCGAGAAGCGGTCGGTACTCGTGTTAATGTTGACTGGAATTATTTGTCCATCGTGGTTTTGTTTTGTTTCTCTGTCCCCCCGCGTCCGTGCGTGGCGGCGCAGGGGAGCGGCCGTTCCAGTGCACCGTCTGCCTCAAGTCCTTCACGCAGAAGTGCGCGCTCAATTTGCACGAAAAAATACATACGGGTTAGTAGCCCACATATACATACTACCGCATCCCTATCCGATACGATTAGCGACAGCCTGCGACTCGACGCAGCCCACACTTCTCATTTAGCATCATGCTTCGTTTCCTATTTTTCCGTTGCCCGCCTAACCCGTTGTTTTTACGTTCCCTATATTTCAAGCTTTCGTATCGTTGCTTCCGACTAACCTCTTTCTCGATATCTGTAACTCATTAAACGCGCGCTTGTACACTTCTGCACTTACCGTTGTCGTTATATCCTATCATTATTACTTCCACCGGTCATACACCCCGTCGCCTATCCCGCACGGTCATCTCGGTGGTTTTAGTACCTATGCCATTATTGTACTCATCATTTCTTCATGAATATTAATTCTTTCACAAAAGCGGTAATGCAATCGCTGCAATGACGCAATATTGGCGCCTCGGTACCTTCATCCGGTATCGGATCAAAATTGGGGTTCGGGCCATATGCGGCAAAGTAGCGGGCGCGGGCGAGATTGGCAGCGGGCGGGCGGCCAAGGGCATCGTTGCCGATTGCGTCGCGCGACGTGCGTTACTCGCTTTTGTGTTGCACTGGGCGCAGTGCAAGGGCGCCCTTACTCGTGCGGGCAATGCCCGGCCGCGTTCGCCCGCCGCCCCTACCTGGACATTCACATGCGCACGCATACAGGCGAGCGGCCCTATCAGTGCGACGCCTGTCTCAAGCGCTTCACGCAGAAGTCCAGCCTCAATATACATAAACGGACGCACACAGGTGGGTGACAGCCGCGGGCCGGACTGGGCCCCCGCCCGCCCGCAGCCCTGCGCTCGGTTCGGCCTCTCCTCCAAATCTGTCTCGTTTCGTTGCTTTCGTTGGCCGCTGACGGCGTCGGTGACGTAGCTAAACCCGGGTGCGCGAAGATTTGGAGCGGAGCGAGCGGCGAGCGGCGACCAGTCCGCGCCGCGACCTCCGTAGTGCGAGGGCGGTTAGCGTCCTTGCGGGCTCGCCGCTGCTATAATATATGTGTTGGGCACTAGTCCAGGGCAGACCGTTCCAGTGCCTGTCGTGTCCAGCCGCCTTCACCTGCAAGCAATACCTGGAGATTCACACGCGCACACACACCGGCGAGCGGCCCTATCAGTGCGACATCTGCCTGAAGCGCTTCACTCAGAAGTCGAGCCTCAACATCCACAAGCGGACGCACTCAGGTACGTGCCGGCGTGGCTCGGAGCGGGGCGGGCGCGGCGGGCCGCGGCGGCAGCCAATCAACCGTCATTTTGTTTGCAGTGCAGGGACGGCCCTTCCAGTGCCTGCAATGCCCTGCCGCCTTCACCTGCAAGCAGTACCTTGAAATCCACAACCGTACGCACACTGGCGAGCGGCCCTACCAGTGCGACGTTTGCCTGAAGAGATTCGCGCAAAAATCCACACTTAACATACACAAAAGAACGCACACAGGTTAGTCGCTTGCCGAGCATTTCTGTGTAAAAGTGATCTTGACAATGATATTAACCTACCATTTTAGTCTTACGTTAGTTATATCATTTTCATATTTATGAAAATCCCAAAATTAATACAGTATACTGCATTAATTTAACCAATTTACGTTCATAAAGTCAAGTCAAGTTCAAATATTTGACGAATAAATATATTTTGCTACTAATAAAATCTGTAAAATCGACGAATCATTGTCAAGACTGCACAAATATATGTCTAATATTTAAAATCATTAGAACTTTAATGTTGTCGGTGCCACATACGAGGAATCATAAAATATTTGTGAGTGCTGAGATGAGATGCAGGTACAATACGATAGGGGGTGGGGAGGGAGTAAAAGGAGTTCGAAGCTCCACCTTATGAACAAAAGCCCTTCTGATAAGGGAGGTTGTTGTCCATTAGTGGACAAAAACAGGCTGATAATGATGATGATGGGCGAGAGAAATGAAGATGAGAGTGACTAATGTTGAATACTGGTTAGAGCAAGGGCGGCCGTACCAATGCGTGGAGTGCCCGGCCGCGTTCACTTGCAAGCCGTACCTGGAAATTCACATGCGCACGCACACTGGTGAACGGCCCTTCGAGTGCGATGTGTGTTACAAGCGCTTCACGCAGAAATCCACACTCAACATTCACAGGCGAATCCACACCGGTATGATTGATACGCGACCGTATATTCTAATAATACCACCCGTTGCCGCCAGGAACACACATGTCCCTTTATAATTAATATGCTACATATAACATATTCTCATGTCTTTTATTGTATCAGTGGTCAATTTTCATTTTATATTTAAAGTGATTTCGTGAGTTATTATTGTAAATCGACATGATCGTTTTTGGCCGCAATATATATACATATAAAGGACAAGTCACATTTGTACATTAGAAAAAGTTCGATTTCGTTGTTCAGCACATAACAATCGTTATCATTTAACAAATGCATCTTGTCCAATCGCTTATAGCACAGAGGTGTTTAACCACACACGCTGCATTGAATAAGAGCTTATGTTTTTGTGTGAACGTTTCTCATCGTGTTTGGAAGATATTGCGTAGAAGACGGCAAATTGCGATAACAGGTACTCTTGTTAGTGGACTAAATGATGTGGCACCGACAACTCTTCTAGTATCATTTTATTCATCCGCTGCATCATACATCACTTGAGTTTCAGTATTTGTATTATTTGTTATAATTTTCTTGGCTTAAATTCATTAATTTCAGACTGCATCATACTGTCTAATTGCATCTTGCCGTCTTTTTAACATCATGTGCACTTTGTTCCGCTTTTGTTTATTTATATTCATTCGTTGTGTAGATTGCTTCAGTTTTAATTAGAAGTTACTGCCGATAATGTTGGGATTTTATTTCACAATATTGAGACGTGTTAACGCTTGCAGGTGAACGCCCATACGCTTGTGACATTTGTCAAAAAAGATTTGCTGTGAAGAGTTACGTGACGGCACATAGGTGAGTTAATATAGTTATAAATAAATAAAAGTTAAAAAAACACGCTTTTATTGCTAATCGGACTAAAAACTAGAAAATAATTTTTAATGACAAAGAGTTTAATATTACAGTAGTAGAAGATCGAACAATCAATCATAA
>DWDT01002810.1:0-13173 GCA_018245595.1 Microceris scylla | reverse complement strand
GATATTACTTATCAGTCACTGTGGCATTTAACCTTAGAGGTTTATATGTCATCATGACGCCAATGTCACTATAAATTAATAAATTACTCACGGAACCTAAATAAGATTTTCTTTTTCTATTCCCTTTTACAGATGTGAACTAACAAATAGCAAACATTACGACTATCTCGTTCAATGTTTAATTAATAAATGCTTAAAAATATGATTACAAATACCTTAGTAAATAAATGGCAGTCCCTCATCACACCATCGCTCTCTAGATATTAGTCAATCGAAATCGTAACTCTTCAAATAAGAAAGTAGCACATCACTTGTAGCCACAGCTTGGTTTATAAATGGAACAGACTATCCAAAAAAGTTGTTTTTTCTACCTCAATTAAAACTTGTCAAACTCGTCTTGATAATTAGCTTCGAAAGGAATAGTTATCGCTTGGATAAAGATTGTCATTATCTCCATCAGCCCGTCATCGTTCACTGCTGGACATAAGCCTCTCTAATAGCACGCCACTGAGCTTGATCTTCCACTCTTCGCATTCAAACACTGCTAGCAAATTTGCGAATTAGAAAAACAAAAATTACACAAAAATAAAAGATATACTAAAATTGAGAACCGCTAGTGATATAAATGCAACTGCAAACTCTAAATATTAAATTCTTCTGAATAACATTATAATATTGGGTTGTACTGAACAAAAACTCTAGTACAACTTGCAGAAGGAAAGCTTTACACAACCCAGATGTCATCCCTGTTTACATACGAATGTCGAGACCGGGTGTTTGAGCCCGCCTGTAGCACACGTTTAGCATACTGTAGTTGAAATAAAAGCAAGGCGCTGCACTCGACAGGATTTACAACCGGGCACCTGACACCGCGCCTTACTGAAAACTGTTGTAACTTACAGCAGTCTTTGTTAGCTGCTGAATAAAGGACGCGAAATTACCTGAGTGATAATTTTATAAATTCTAAATAAAAACATTAAATTGAAACCATGTTTAAAAATTATTAATTAATTATTTAATACATAGCTAGTATTATGATTTGTGACTAAAATATGTCATTGAACCCTACATAACAAAGATGATATTTGTCCGTAATCTCCACGTTGTGCTTGCGTTTTGGGGATCGATTAATCCTATTAATACTAAAAAAAATCAGTTATTATTATCAGTAGTACTCCACGGGCTGTTTTGATCCATCTTTGCTATAAATAAACAATTCTAAACCGTTATATGAACGACCTTGTAATATAATGCACCTTTTTCACCCTTTTCCTCCCTTCAAAGACAGGAAATATTTACATACAAGAATTAAAAGTATATGTCATTAGACACATCAATACATGGTTCGACCGAAAACGGAACATCTTGAGGGATGAGGCTGTATAATTACCGACGAAGAAAGGGATCCGCGGGGAGCCGCCTCGAACATCACAAACATTAGCAGCCGTTATCTAACTGTAACAATATGTACACGCCCAGTCGCCGCTAACCATGCTGTATTACCGCAACATCAGTTATTACTCCAAGAACAATACAAGCGTGCGTAAAAGTACATATATACTTATGTACAGATATATTTTACGACAAGACTCACACAATAACAGACAAGATAGAGGAATCAGAGGGCTCCCAAACCGACGTCTTTAACAAGAGAGTGATTTGTGTAGAAGAAGCGCGACAGGTCAAAAAAGTTACAGATATTTGGCATTCCGCGTTACCTGCCTACACCGTAAGGGACGGAACGGCTTTGTCTCCACATTGAAATGTACAACATTAAAATAAAAACTAACTTTGAAAAGATATTTCATATAAAGATAGCGGCAATATGCGCGTTAAATAATGTTTTAATATATACTTCCTACTGTACCACTGCATTTACTACCGCGGGTTCGCCCGCCTTTTAACTGAATTTCCTGTAATATTACCTTAGGTGTAAGTAGGAAGTATGCCAACCCCTATTACATTAGCTGTTGACAATGCTGGTGTCAGTATTTATATTATTTAGCCGAGCCTTAAAATTCTATTAAAATTCAGATTCTTCATCTTAAATGTGCGAGTATTAAACATAGCAATCAAGTAGTCTAACTTGTAGTAACATAGACAACCGGACGATCCAAACTTCCGGAGGGTCCAAAATTTATTTAATACGTGAACTAGTTATCATCTTACTTATGCCGTCTTAGTTACGTCGTGGTAGTTATATTTTGTTTCTTGTTACATACAAACATACACAATACTCAGTATTATTACGTATTTTTATAAAAGAAAGATCAGTAGTAGCGGGTAGAGTTCCATCGCTGGAAATTATGGAAGGGAACAGCATTAATGTTTTAAAGCTGGTATATCTTTACAAACGTTTCTGCAGGCATTTGCGCAGTGGAAACGGATGAATTACTTGTGGAGGCAGAGGGATGTATCCCGTTATCTTTGAATGAACTTGATACTGATGGGAGAGCGCGCTACGTTGGACTTGAATAACGACGACGTGTGTTCATGTAGCGTCGTAAAAAAGTTTAATTTACCGTTAATTGATGCCCGTATTTGATATTTACATGGTCTCTATCAATCCTGCTTACTTGTTTAATGGAAAATAAAATGAATAAGTTATAAAAAATGTTATATAAATAATTTAGTCATTCATACTATATATTATTAACAATAGACATTTTCATGATAAAAATTTGTGCTCCATAATAAAGTTTAAGCCCGAATTTTTATATTTATTAACAGCTGTGTCCTGTTTCCGACAGGGAGCTTAAATACAGTGATTAAAGCTTTCTTGTCTTTGGTTTTTATTCTATTCCTTTGTAAGCTGATTACACTGTTCTAATACTCGAAATATAATAATTTTTGAAACAATTCAAAACACCATAAAACGAGTACAAATGTACACCAAGGCTGGTTGTTGTTATTTGACAGATATAATTTTTTTAATGAATGAATGAATTTTACATCTTCAAATAAATTTTCTCTGACAACAAACCTATGTCGTTTTTAACAAAAACATAGCCAGTTTATATTAGGACACTACATATTTTAGTCTCACCCTGTATATACACACACGCACAAAACAGTAAATTGTATTATTTTTATTTTTACACAAACGTGTTGTTAATGCTAGTTTTCTCAAAATGCATTCAGGAAGCAAACAGAAAAAGAACAAGCGATATGAAAATAAAATTTTTAATTATTTGTCGTCTACAAATTGTGTGACAAATTAATATGATTAATATGCAGGACAAATGGAATTGATTTAACGATTCTTATTAGAAGGGCAGTGCTTTTAAATTGAAAAAATATCGCTCTTTATAACTCTCCGATGAAATTAAAATATTCTGTACCAAAAGAGCAACCATAACATTAATTTGTTTTTCAAAAATTTGACATTGAACAATTTGCTTAAAAAATTCAGTCGATTACCCATTTATGAGGTATGTAAAGATGACTACACATTACAGCAGTTACTCGTAATGTAACGACCTGGAGTATAATACGTACGAGCTCAGAGTTCCATTCAGAAGAGCTTATCGATGTAATATACATTTCGAGCGTAATACTCACGGCGAATGAGCGTTTACGTGTACATTCTTTCTATTTTGCATTTATTCGTCATTTACATGTCTGAGCAGTCTTTGGTGCTGCACATACTTTGATTTATTGAAAAAGAATGAGAAAAAAAAAGTATAAACTTTATCTATTACTGCAGGTAATGTTTACAATACCGCCTACATTAAGAAAAATAAAAGAATAAACTTTATCTTATACTGCAAGTGAATGTTTACAATATCGCCTACATTTAGAAAAATAAAAGAATAAACTTTATATAGCTATTACTGCAAGTGAATGTTTACAATACCGCCTACATTTAGAAAAATAAAAGAATAAACTTTATCTATTACTGCAAGTGAATGTTTACAATACCGCCTACATTTATGTTTACCTAAAGTTAATGTTGGACATATTAATGTTATGTAGAAGTTAGTCTACAAACTTTACCAAACGTATTTGAATGTAGATTACTCAAGTTTTACTCAAAACGCTGCTAAAACAATAAATGAAAAATAAACACTTATCGCAATTTCACCTTTTACTCGCGATCGTGCTTGCGCTCTATGGATTTACAATTTAATTCATTTGTGTTTAAAATACTTATTGTAACAAAACCTCAAAACTCATGCTCTATGTGCGGCTCTTAACGAAGAGCAGTACATTGGACCTGCTCCATGCTGTTACAGATAAACGCTGTGGCGTGTATTCACCATTTCATTGAATATTTTTATATCACTTTTTGTTCGTAAGAAAATTGCTTTTTAATTTTTTATATAAAATAGGTGTCGGTCGCGAACATTCCGAACAATATCTGTAGTATTAGAACTCTCATTGTACATTCATTCGTTTGAGCACGTCGGGTCTGTAACGATAGAGATATTTGGCACTCGATGCACTCTGCCTACCGCGTGAAGGATCTCGGAGCGACATAACGATAATAATATTAAGTAATTTAGTAAGAGAGCTGTTATAGTCACTACAACTGTTACAAGTGAGATATGTATGTGAGTACATAAGAGCTGATAAATTTTCAGCCCTTATACCTATACTCGCATAGACATGTGAGTAACTTAATTAAACTACTTGATATATTGAAATATTCTTTTATAGATGGTGAAGGACGTTTAATAAAGGAGGCCACTTAAAATATTAGGGAAATCCTTTCGCGTAAACAGTGTTTCCGTTACTTAATGAAACCGTTTGAGGTCTTTCATGATTACATTACGCAAAAATATTCCCAACACTTAATTTCGTTTTGCGATTGTAATTTAAGAGCCGGTCCGGTTTCAATGACTTCGTAAAAAACGACTTAATGAAAATTCTCCCCGGAAATACTTAGTGATGTTTCCAATGACAATGTTTTATTTAAATCAAATATTAATGTTTCAAATTCGACAACTGTGTTCCTTAATTGAGGATGGTAGTAAAAATGTATAATATAACAGAGATGATTTTATTTGAACGAAGTTCAATAAATTGACAATACTAGGTATTTAGGTTTCAGAAAATTATTAAACAGTGAGAAACTTTCGGCTAGATTGCGTGAGTAACTGGGAACTAAGGGATAGGATAGAATATAGACAAATATGCACGATACTAATGTTATCTGGTCAGTATTGGTAGTATCATAATTTGTCCATCGATGTGAAGGGTATGCTGCAGGGCATGTTGATATCGTACATAAATAGCCTAATATATACCTATGTATAAATCAGAAATTTTATCAATTTTTTTTCAGAGCAAAAATTTAAAATGCATCGCTTTACGTTGATACATGTGCCTGGTCTGGAAGACGTAAATTCGACATAACTAAACCGGTTCGGTATTTTATAACATCGGTACCGTAAGAGCGCACAGTAAGTAGTTAATTAATTACCAATTAGAAGTCGCAGCGGCCAGCCGCGTGGGACACACCACTGTATCATCTAATGAGCCAACCGCAACCACGTAGTAGGTGGCTTGCGGAAATGAAATATATTCAGCTGTCACATGTTTTAATGAGCAGTGACAACCAATTAGTTTAGGATTCAGTCGGAATGTTCACTCTTAACTAAAAATATGTTTTATAATCAAATGTCACTGGCTGGAAAACATCGCGAGGTAATCTCCACTCTTTACAGCTCTCTGTAATATTCTCTGAGATAGGTGACGTCTCCTAACCCGTACTTGAACAGTATGCCACCGTATGGATTTAAATCTTCACATTTGAGAGGAAATCAGTAAATCAATTCCTACAGTGGAACGCTAAGGTTGATGATGATAAATTGAACCTACGGAATTTCGTATCATCATCATCAGCTTATTCCCGTCAACTGCTGGACATAGGCCTCTCCAATGACACGCAACTGAGCTCGATCTTCAGCTCTTCACATCCAACCACGAAAACCACGAATTTCGTAACTTACATTAATCTCTTTGAATGTAAGTCTATTCAATGTGGTAAGGAATGAGCTGTATTTATTAAGGCCGACATACATAGCGGCGTTGACGCCGTATATAGCAACTCAGATGAGTGTGACATGCACAGCACCCGCTTCGCCGCTATTTGTTTTGCTCCAGTTGTTAACCAAACTTCCGTTTAACTTGAGAAACTTTGCAAAATGTAATCAAAGAAGTTTTTTCATCTATTTTTCCCTCATGTTCGTGAAAAGTAGTTACCACCACGG
Source organism: Microceris scylla (assembly GCA_018245595.1). Taxonomy (NCBI): domain Eukaryota; kingdom Metazoa; phylum Arthropoda; class Insecta; order Lepidoptera; family Hesperiidae; genus Microceris; species Microceris scylla. The sequence continues at coordinate 6,958 of DWDT01002810.1, read as the reverse complement.
TTAATAATCTTTTTTGGGAAATGAATCTAAAATCGGCTCCATTATTATTTCCCTCAATATCATAACATCCTGAACTCTCCACAGTGGAGTGAGGATGTTATGGTGATATGATAACCTAACCTCTTCACTCTGGAGAAGTTTATCCCATAAAGTGGTAAATTCATTCGACGACATCGCGTCAAGCGACGTACGTTATTCGCAACAACGTGGTTCCGTAATATATTTTCGTGTACAACAATGCAACGGACGCGCCATTGTCCGCGCACGGATACATTTGTGATCCAGTATTAAAATATCAACTTTGCAACATTCAAGGAATTTATGTAGCGACGTAAATTGTCCTCGCCCGACGAGATATATGACTTTATCACGTTTTATTTTTATAAAGTTTCCTTACAGAAACCTACTCAACCGTATATTCATTGCTGTCATATACATATATGTATTTTTTTTTTCAACCCATTACAATTCCACTAATGGAATACGGGTCTCCTCTCATATTGAGAGGGTTAAGGCCATAGTCTATGGCCATATATGTATTAGGCCATAGTCTATGGCCCTATGGACTATGGCCATATATGTATTATATGATATATATTATATGACATTGAAAACCACATATCTCCAATAAAATGTCATATAGATAATTATCTGTCAATTGCGATAAAACTAGGACATAATATGAAATGACATAACACATTTATAATTCAAGGTCACCGCAAGTCCCTTACGGGTAGGTAGAAAGCACCGATAGCCAGACAACTCTATTCTTACAGACCCGACAAAAACCCATACTTAAATAATGTACGTTATCCTTTTTTTAGACATATGAGTGTTAGTTTCAAATATATCTAATGTTTTTCTCATCAATATACGCACACAGATGTAAATAATATTTCCTTTGTTGAGCAGCGAAACAAGACATTTAGTGTTTCTGTCAGATCAGATCTCGATATGTGTACACGATATCAGACAAGCGACTTGCGGACTGATCAATAATGTACATTAGGATAGTGCTCTAATGTTGACCTTTACGAGTTCCGGTGGCGGTTTGCAAAACGGCGGAATTCAGGCCCGTTCGCCTCCTTCATTAATGGAAACTTGCCCCGGCACCAAGTTTCTTTGTTTGAGGCGGTTGAACATTTACTTACATTTCCATCGCGCCTTAATGTTTATTTGAATTAGGGGCGGATAACGTCTCTCGTTAACAGCGACGTTAGGAAGTTATTTGAATTTAGAATACATGTCTACGAACTAAGTTTTTTGTATGCTGAGGTGAGATTAGACATCCTTTCGATTACATTGATTAATGCTAGATATCTAGATCAATTGGACAGAAAATATAACTGTTTTCTACTTATTTATCGTGGAAGTTAAATTAACATTAGATTAATTGTTAATACAAAACGTAGCCTCCACCATCAGGCCTATAATCTCCGAAGAGATAAGCAAAGTGTACATACCCCCGTTTCGCCAGTTATGTTAAAGATCCCATCATGGAACAGATGGTGAGCACATTGTCATACACCGGGCATAAATCTAGACTGCGTGATACTACTAGGAATTGCAAATTTGAAAAACCTAACGTTACCTGACCTGGGAATGGCACCCAGGATCCATGGCCATGGACACATGACAGGACACAGGCACATGGCGATCAATGTTAATACTATCTAAGTCAATAATTTTAAATTAAAACATTTTTAGATAGTGTCTACCTTTTATGTACTCAGTTTTTATTGAAAGCTCGAGAAGTTCATTCCTTTTCTTATTAAGAATTACTTTGTATGTACATCACAAAAGTTTAAGTTTGAAGTAAAATCAAGACAATCTGAACGAGAACTGGTACTCCATACGCGTATCGACTGTTAAGCAGTTAAAGAACTGAATCGAGATACTTGGGTAACTTTATAACAAGAATAATTTTACGTCGACCTACCACGTCGAAGTTGATACTTTAAATATGTAATTTTCGACGCGCTCCATAATCTGATGCTCAATTTTACGTTATACCGAGACATATTGTTTTAATTATTTAGTGTGATTTAAAGTAACAAAAAATACCGTGGAGATTACGGGCATAAACCCCCTTTTGGCGAGGCCTATGTCCAGCAGTGGACTGAGATAGGCTGATGACGATGATTATGAAATATACCCAAATTACGTAGAAAGAATCTGAATCAAAATTTTTTCTAGTTTATCGACTTTTTGTGTTCGTGGTACGCAAAAGTTATCCCTGACTCTACTGAGCATGTAATAATAATTGATACAGTCGCCTAAGGAAATTCTAAGGAAACTCAATTAACTAAGATAATAAGTAATATGAAAATGCATAATATTGAAATTCAGAATATGTAAAAAAATTTCCTCAACAACTTAATGATGAAGACGGAAATATAAGGAGTATCATGTTTCCGAATACACGCAGTAGTAAAGTGATAAATATTAAAATGAAATAGAAAAGATATTGAAACTAACATAAAAGTTAGGTACTAGATCAAAATTTTCTGAGCAACGGCTTCAGATACATCCCCAACTCATTGGTAAACTGGTTGCGTTTCGTCCGTTATGTGAGTTCTATGACAGAAACATTCGTAATACTTTTCGACTACTCGGCTATATTTTTGTCTAGTAAAAGTTACTTTATGTGTAGTACTTTAACTGTACATGATTAATGAACTTCTAAAACTAATAGACAGCTGTACGATGATTGCTTCCTCTCATACGATAGCACATTAAAACTTCAAAACGATAAACATTGTGTATCATGTGCATATTTTAAGTTTAGTATCACAGATTACGATATGCATTCCCTCTTACTTTTTGCTTCCATCATCATCATCATCATCAGCCCATATCAGTCCACTGCTGGACATAGGCCTCCCCCAATGAGCGCCATCGCGCCCTGTCCTCGGCTTGTCGCATGCAGCATCTGCCTTTACTTCTTGCTTTACTTACTTTTATTAAAATAACTGCTACTTGGGTACTACATAAGAACTATGGGTGTCTTTATTTATATTTAGCGGAACAACCCAGGCAGAGTGGCGGAGAGGTCACATTCAGTTATATGCTCACCGTCGCCTATAAACAGTTGTAACATTGTGAAATGGCCAAAACATCATCAGCTTTGAGGGACATCTCTTGTTCCGGCTTGCAAAATCCTTCTGCGTTATTTTACAGGCAGCAGAGGAATGAGACAGGCAGATGATGATAAAATGCGGTATGCTGACATTGCTTCAGCCCATATAATTAGTACTCCATGTAGAACCTTAAGTAAGCTTTATAGATCACCAGCAGATGTCTTGTTACAAAGTATCCTCTTACCCAGTTTTGGATGATCAGTTTATGGCGCACTACTCGATATATCGATAAGCTGCCAGAAGTCCAGCACTTATCCGATAGTGAGTGCGGTGTCTTGGAACGTCCTTATAAATTGGGTTTTTGTATTCGTAATGGAATAAAACTGTTCCTTTATAGGATTGACCTCAATTAAGTTCAGTCGACCTCAATCCGAAACCCGAGATATTAAAATCACATGGGACCTTGAATTGCGAACTATTGATCCATTTACCAGCATTTAAGATACTGTAACCGGAACTGAATAGCACTCAGAAATTATTTGGAGATAAACTCAAAATAAGAGTTTTTACCGTAGAATGGTAATAAATATATGACGTTGTTCACATCGCTCTTATATTTGACTTTCATTGGTGACTCGATAACATCAAAAAAATAAAGGTTAGGAACTGTGGTAATTTTTCTATATACAAAAATTGATAAAGGAGATGGCTATTCTCATCACGATTAATAAAAATGCTCAATTCCTAGTATCTGCAATATTGTTACCTTATACCTAAGTCTAATAAAAAATGGTCCTGAATTATAAATTGGAATTGTATCACCGAATAGCTACATAATCGTCGCAGTTTGTCTCCGATATGAATGTGGTTCTTTTACAAATGCGCTATAAAGCGTCACTGTCAATAGCTCCAACAGTTATTGGATGTAATACAAAACAGCACTCAGCGATCGCACCCCACGTGGGAAGTAAATGATAGTTGATTTATAGCCATCCCTCTATTGTTGGCCGGCAAGTGACACTTTATTTTACCAAATTCCTGTCCTGCCACTCCACTGTCCTCTTTATTATACGTTGTTTTCATTTTGCACAATTTTACCTCTAAACGCAGAATAGATATTCTATCAAGTATAGTTTTATTGTCATGCTAGGTCTTATTATTATTATTTTTTAGTATTTATTATTGTTTTGCAGTTATTTATTTTTTAATTATTTATTATGTTTTAGGCCTGATTAAACTAATTGAATTGTTGAGATTCCAATGAGTACATTTTTAAAACGAATGTATGGACAGAATTGAAGAATCAGCCAGGCATCTTCCAATAATATGCATAGGTATTTACATATTTGCATACCTAATTACATATTTTCATATACATATATTTGAACCCCTTGCTACGAGTTAATAATCTTTAGCATATGTTATGGCGAAGTTTCGACGCTGGCTGAGTTTGACTTCACTTTCCTTTGTTCTTTATTTCAATTTTGATTCATTTTAAAATATTCAGTACACAGACAATTCCTATTGTAAATAATATGGAATACAATTACGTAATATATAAGATAGAAAAGGAATACAGATATATCTAACATCCTAAAACCCATTTGAAAACCGTTACAATACTCTCTCAGCAATATACTGTGTACACCTATAATAGCAGAGTAAATGTTATGAGTACGTAGATATTGTTCCAGTTTCATTATTCCAGCTAGACCGCATTTTATTGAAAAACGTTATGAGAAATTCTAGCGTATTTATCAAGAGGAGGAACTGAATGGTCTGTACCAGAATAAACTACACGCACGGTCGCGAGTCGCTTCTAAAGGTTCTTGATTAAAAATTTCCCCGCAATAAATTATAAAGTACAACAGGTAAGGCTTGTTCTGCATGTTCACATTTAAATAAATTCATCATCTAGTCAGGTTCCTTGCGGGATCTTCTTGCTCTATAGAGCTATCGATTGCTATCGAGGATAGACATTTTTGGGCGGGATCCCTATATCCCATCCAAAAATGTCTATCCTCGCAGACCAGACGTGCTTCTTCCACACCATCACTCTTTTTATAGGTGGTTTTGGAGATTTATGATTCCCCCATCAGTGAGTATCTGGCCAATGTGATCAAGGTAGATATTCTGCATATAAATACTTGTACGTACAATTAATTATGTCTTTTAAAAAGTTAATTATAACAGCAGCGAAAATAAACTTAATGCAGTGATACCTCCGAAGTTGGAACTGAGCAGTTTCTAATTAAATATGCAATTATTATTAGTACGTCGTAGCGACTGAAATTAAGAGAAATATTAAGATGGGTTGAAAGTTTCAACTTTGCATTAAGGTGAAACTTCCAATGCAACCCTTTCAAGCTTCGTTAACACCGCCGGTAAAGTAATAGTTCCAGTTCGATACTGTATCTTTAAAGTAACATTTTAAGTACATAATATTAGAAATGTCGATAAACTCATTATTTATCTATATAAATAAATATAATTGGAGTGTCTGTTTGTTATAATAAAATAACCGCTTTTTACTAAATGTATTGTACCTATTTATAAACGGTACTTTTACCAAAATAACATTTTTTACTATTTTTGTCTGTCTGTCTGTCTGTTTGTTCTGCCTGATCTATGAAACGGCTCCACCGATTTTGAAGGGACTTTCATTGGCATATAGCTGATGTAATAAGGAGTAACTTATTATACTTCAATTTTAGTAAAAGTTTTCACTCCCACGCGAACGAATTCACAGGCATAGATAGTTATTCATATATTTGTACTACTATAAAACATAGTAAATTTACAGTTATTCTGTATGATGCTCATAATATATTCTATACAATTTATTATAAATTTCTTTTGCGCCGCAATAGTGGAACTTTTGAACCCTGCTTATATAAAATGAATATTCACTGATCAACATGTGAAATATTCAGTAAAATATACAGCGTGATTAATTTACGTCGGCCTCATTAAGCCGTGGCTGGAGCCCGACGAGATAGATAATCACCCTTGCGATTCATGTCATCATTACAAAAATCCCACATATGTATATAACTATATGTTAAGAGTATCTATTTGCAAAGTGTCTGGCAGTAACTGTACGCCACATGCATTGGTAGTTTGTAAAGTAATTATTTTCATTTGCCAGTGTGCCGATACTCCTCTACAATTTACGGCTAAACTCTTTTTTTACGTAACATCACGCCTATAACCCCGAAGGGCACAGATTCAGACTCTGAGTCACTCTTAGAAATTCTAAATTAGGAAAATCCAATAGTAACCGACACGCGATTTGAACCCAGGACCTCCCGATCGGCAATCGCATTTGCCAGCACTCGACCAACGAGACAGTCGCTTCCTTCAGTAAATCCTTTTTAACTTGTAAGTTATTGACAAACACCGATTTTTATATAGCCTACATACGTATACACGTCATTCAAACAAAAAATACTATAAAAAATAAAACACGAAATCACAGCTCGGTCGTAATTCCTGAAATTTGTTTCGTGGTAACTGTAACGAATTATATCCGCGCTGGCCGTCTTTTATGACGGAAATGAAAATATACGAGACGCGCCGGCCGGCTGTAAATGCGGAATCAGCGAACGTCTCATATCTACCGCCCTCAAGTATCCCCATTCTCGTATTCGTTTCGGCACTGGGTTTTACATTCGAACATTATTACGGGTATACAACCCGCATAATTTTACTAGGCACTTCGCGATGATGACGTAATCGGTAATACCAAGATACTAACTGCATAAAAAGCATCCATTAAATTTAATCACATTTTAAAATTCATTTTAGTATAGAAACATCTCACATGCGCGTATAATAATATCTAACTTTAAAGGTACAAAAAAAAAGCACATTCTTTA
>DWDT01002809.1:0-13176 GCA_018245595.1 Microceris scylla | reverse complement strand
GTTTATTATCCAATAATTAATTTCATCTTATTTATGTAAAGCTATGCACGTACATTTTTAAAACGTTTTTAGAATTACATTAAATGTACAGTACATTTTTTGGGAAGAATTTTTAATATCCCTTCTTGTTTACACATGTCATTTAATATATTTTTCATACGATAATCAAAGTCACTCAGTAATACATAAAATATTAGGCGACGAATTCACTTTAGAGCGATTATCCTGCGAGTGGTTTTTGGAGTTGTATGTGTGGTGTGGAGTTGGGTTGATAGTTACCTGAGTCTCAGAGAGTCCGAGAGAGGACGAGAACTCGGCTCGCTCAGCGATGCTCAAATATTGCTTGTCCACGAATTTGCTCTCGAGCGCGCGAAGCTGCTGGGCCGTGAAGGGGGTTCTCGGTTTCCGGTTTGGCTTGTGTTTGCGCAGATTGCACTTCAGTTTCGGAGGTTCTCCGTTAGCATCTGGGGAAGAATTGTTTTGATAAGTCTTTGTTATAAAACACTAAATTAGAAATTGATCTTGTAAAATTTGACGTGGTGATCACGTATTTACGAATGAACCACAGTAGCCGATTCGATGCCCAACCGGGATAAATATTTATGTGATCATCACTATTGTTTGATGTTTCTAAGGTTTAAAAATAACATCTGTACAACTATTTATTAATATGTTTATTAGTTGTCTGTTTAATACCGTACAGCGCTTCCCTTATTCCCGTACAGGCACAAGGATAACGAAATAATGTTATTATTTAATATTTTTATTAGGCGCGAACTTGTTAATTCTTATAACCTTTGGGTAAACACGAGCATACTCGTATTTTTGAACGTAATTGTTTCGTAACTTTGACGCTTAATCAGTGATCCAACGCTGATGGAACTCATTAAACGTCCGTTCATAAATTAGCGTCGTGAACAAAAACAAATTGAATCCCCCGTACTCCCTGGCAGCGCGCGCCGCGGGAGCACTAAAACGTTAATTAAAACGTAGCTACGGTTATGTTGCAGCTAATTTAATTAGCCATCAGCTGCAGATTAATGCAGACGTTTCAGAGGCTATAAAGACTACGTAAAGCAGTGTTTCAGTAAATGTATGGACAGGGAGTTCGCAGACATGTTAGTTGGTTACCGGTCTGACGTGTGCGAACTAACGACGTTATAATACGTTAAAAATTACATTTATAACCTCAGATGAAACTGAAGGTAAATTTTCAATGTTGACCTCTATGTGCTGGTTAGGATGTCTTTTACCTTATTGTTAATATATCCATGATTTAGAATGTATTAAAGCACAGAAGTATAAATCTGTTACTCAACGTTTACATTAGCAGATCTGCAGTTGGTTGTCGCGATTGTGAGTATGAGTTGTAATGAAACCCATATGTTGATGCTGTTTTTGTCATTAATTCGAGTCTTGATATTGCTTTCATTTGCTTAATGTCTATTGATTAAAAAGTCCATAATACGTTATCAATGTTCATAATAAATAAAAAAAAAAAATTGGATAACGAATTTCTGGACATCGATAACATTTTTGAGTAACCGAGAAAGAAATCTCCAAACCGACATCCTATAAATTAAATCGTACGATTAGCATAGTCATTAAGGGCGGATGATGGCTGATAAATGTGCGCACTCCCGCCCTTACAACTCAATAACGTTACAAAAGGCAGCCGAAGTGTAGGCCAAGGAATGTCGCCTCGCAGCCGCGTCCATACCGCGCCGCACTAATAAATCGCATAATAAAACTTTTAAAATAAAACGCGAGAGGAAGTGAGCCGCGCTCCGGCCCTGATAACATCTATGCGAGGCAATACTTAACTTATTCAGCGATGGCCAGCACATTAGTACGCAAATTGGTCGATTTTACTGCCGTTGCCAGTTACGACGGTTTGATGGACGCCCACGCGCCACACATACCAGCGGAATTATTCTACTAACAATTTGTCCGATTGAAACATCGTTTTACTGTTATAATACATATTTATCGTGAAATAGAAAATATGCTAAATAACATTTAATGATTAACCACATAATCACATGTTCAAAATAATTTTTAACATGTTGTAACATGGTTATATGTTTTATGTGTTTGTTTAATTAAAGCTCCAGTGTAAAAAAACTGTCTTACTAACTATTGATAGGCTAAATGCGAATTATTCTAAAGTATTAGTAGGATGAGTCCTTTGATTTCATCTGACATACCTATAGCTCTTCGATAATTGACAAAATATATTAAATTAAAAAACACAAAGATTTTCTGATAACAATTCCCGAACAGTTTATTGCGTGTTTTATCCACCGCGACCACTTTCGAAAGTTGACCTCAAAAATTATAAAAAAAATTCACAGGTTTTAACAATCGTCATCATCATTAGTCTGTCTGTCCGCTGTTGGACATACATAGGCTGTGGACCCAATGAGCGCCATGGCGCCCTGTCCTTTTAACAATACCTACCTCTAATTATTATTTAAAAACGTAACTTCACGCCTGTAATCCCCGAAGAGGTAGGCAGAGGAATGCGGAACACTCCCACGTTTCACCAGTTACGTTAAGTCCCATGGAATAGAATAAATGGAATTATTATTTAGTCTTGTAAAATTTATTTTTAATTATAAGCGGTTTTAAGAATTATATTTAAATGCAAGCAATGTTTCATATTTCAATATTAATTCTATTATTTTATCTTCACTTCAGTCCCGTTACGGATTGGGCAGAGAGTAGCGAATGTCAGATAATTCCATTATTACAAACTTGACATGCGTCTTCATCACACAAACTTAATACGTTTTCATTTGACAACTTGTTATACATATTGTAATGATGGCCTTATACATATACCGTGAAATCATTAACGACGAAAATATGTATGTTTTCCTGCCAGTAGGTACGGTCCGACGGAAACCGTCGTACATACAAATATAGATTTTTACTATGGATTTATTTATATCACCGTAAAATACCATTTACGAAAAAAAATTACAGAATTAACTAGATATTTTGACAATATTATTCGTCTATAGTACCTACATATATGACAAGTACCTACTGCATTGAATCATGTTACTCCATAAACGGTTACCACAAGTACAATCACTAATATGATAATCTGGTCGATGTTTTATTACCGTGACAATTATATCATTATTTTAATAATATAACCATTTTATATTAATCATATTTTCAACAACAATCAATCCAACATTCAAGTTACTAAATCAATTAACCAGTAGCATGACAAATTTTTTATTAAGTGATTAAATATGAACGATATGCCATTATAACATGTCATAACACAGTAGTCACACGTCACCAAACCATATATTGGAAAAATACCAGTGACAAATGTAGAGACAAGAGCTGTATTGCCCTGCCGGGTCGGCGCAGTTCTGAGGCGACGTTCCGTACCTTCATTTGAATAATTTCCATATCTCCATTAATCATGTCCATTTAAATTAATCCACGATTAACCAGAAATGGCTGTTAAGTCGCAGTTATAATCTATCTACTGTTTATTATAACACCAATTAACGGGCTACTATTGATGGACCACTTCAGGGAAAGTTGGGCGACTATAAAAATATTGCATATTAATTAGTAAGTCATTAACATTTCGGTCAAGTGCAAGATAAAGCTACCTCTACCCCCACTTATAGCGGACCACGATCAATTGGCAGATATCTGGAGCAAGCTCTACCATGGTGCTCCAGTAAGGATTGGCAGATATTTGAGACAGACGCAACGACGATATGAAAAATGTAGAGTAACTTTTTTAGACGAACAGTTGTACCCAACACTTGCACTATATTGAGAATATAAAAGCTATACTAACTAGCACGCCTTAACTATTATTATTAACGAAATAATACATTATTTATTTACCCTGCCAACACTTCAATAAGATCTACGATCATGACAGATCTATATTACGTACGTGTGCATTATTAAATAAAAAAATCGTTATCAACAAGGCCGTTAAATAAAATATGGACAAGTGTATTGACATAGAGTGGATTAAGGCTGTCGGATTATGTATCCGACATCGGGTTGTTGCACACTGACGACAACGTGTAAGTCTTAACTATAATATACTTAAATATTAAACAAAATCTAGATATTAAAAAAGTAAAAACATAATAAAATATAGAAAGAGAGAGATGAATACAGAAGAACTACGTCAACTCTGTAATGATAGAAATAATTGGCACCGATACTCTCTGCCTGCCCAGTAAGATCCCTTGCCTTACGATATAATAATTATAATAAAAACATTATACTTTACTTTACAGACATAAAAGATAAAAAATATGTTTATTAAATACTAGACCATTATCATATAGGTAAATGTAAAACCAATAATATACATACACCAAAAAAACAAAATATAATTTAATGTATGTATAATTTCAAATTAAATTGCTTTTTTTATTACGTTTCCCACGAAAGCTATTACTATAATTATACTCTTTATACATGTCATTTGTAAGTCGATAAAGAAACATAAAAAGAATGTAGTAAATATATTCGAAAAAAAAACTAATTTGGTGGTTCGGAACAATGACACGGTATCGTTAGAACATTATTATGAGAGTGCGATGGCAAGTTGAGATTATAATATCAATCCTGTTGTCAAACATCGTCAGCGTCGTTTAATAGCTAATGGGCCACAAACAGCCAAAAAAAAGTAAAATTATGTGACAGTGGAAAAAAAGCCAAAATGTATGAATGTCGTGTTAAGCGGACGTCAAAGCGCCTGCCGACGGCACACGTACTGAAATAAAGTTAGGAGAATTACACACGTGCGACTTAGTCGACGGCGACTAGCAACGTGCGACTAAAAATGTGCTACATGTGAAATATACTACTCTAGACGTAACTTAGGAATGCAGACTTATCGATTCAATAAAACGAAATTAACAATTGCTTTTTTTCAAAACTCGATTTAAGCTGGTGTAATAATTCCTATGTGACTGGTAATCAGATAAAAAAAAAATGTTGATATATACATTTAAGGGACAATATGTAATTGTTTGCTTTATTCTATATCCACTTGACGATATTTCATTTTTAATTTTATTTTCCAACAATGATTATAAAGATATTAAAGGAGAAATCGGGCTCTAAGATAATATATTTATATAATACGCGATGCGACGATTATATTTATTCTGTGGATAATTAGAGGAAAGATTATTATTGTAATTATCGTACCAAATAATTTAAAAAAAAATTAAAATATTTTCAATTCAGTCACAAGTACATTTATACCAATTCTAGTTTAGAGTTCCAGATCCGAGACAGTCTGTTAAACATCACTATAATGGAATGCTGGAAATTTTACCAACTGGCTTTTAAATAAATCATCTTTACCAATCACTGTCATAACATTATTGTTCTTCTTCTTCATCTTGACTTCTCATTATTGTTTAAAGTAAACTATATTAAACAACTAAAGTCAAGCCACGGTCGACATTATGTGGGATACCTAAAAATCTCGTTTGCTTCTAAATTACCTGCTTTAAAAATACTTGTACGGGCAGCGTCGTGCCGGTTGTCTTGTTAATTGTTTAAGAGATATCGACTGCAGATGTTGACTTCTGAATTTACTGATGTGACTCGCGACGAGAGAAATATGAGACGTTTTAAATTTTACACCGTTTAGATGTGAATGTGTTTTTGTTCTGACGCATTGTTGTTGTGTTGTGTTGTTGTAATGTTGTTTTACACTTTGTTGTTACGATATCCTCGATTTGACTTTCACTTTGTAACTTTTGACAGTTATAGATTATGTTGTATTTGAAGTCGAATTGTAACCGATAATGCACTAGTGATTTATCGTTAACAGTTGTTAGGTATAACGGTGAAGGAGAATATCGCAAAGAAACGTATTGTTTTGAGAGTTGTACGCACTGTTATGTAAGGCGTAAAGGCGTAAAGTATGGATATCTCTTTTACGAAATCATGGCTATATACATACATATATGTATATTCTTTTTTTGTTCTAGCGCAGGTCCAATCCTATAACGGGCAGATAAAGTAATTGTGCAAACGATATTTACAACTAGCCTATATGATGTGGCAAAATAAAACACATGTGGCAGACGTGTGATCTAAACGACCAATATATTTTTCGTAATATCGCTTTTTTAAGAACTTCAAAAGGACAATGCGAGACATGTAAATCATTGTTTTAAAAATCGACTAAAACAGTTGCACTGATGTTTATTTAAAAAGTAATAAAACACCAAATATGAAAAAAAAATCTGAAAATTGGCAACAATACAATAAATCACAGAAGTATACATGTTTCCTCTTTTCCGATCCGAAACGTCTCAGAAGATTTAAGATCACTTACTCAAACCGCCTGTTTTTCCGACTGTACCCACCTAACAGTGCGCGTGGCTAAAAAGACAGTTGATATATTAATGAGGATGTTTGCTTTTTGTGGACGGTACACCATTAATCGTGCGAGGCGTGGTATGTCATTCATTCCAATATTTTAAACGCTCGCCGTATGCTTGACGTTTTTGTTGTCTGTACACGAGAGGCGGACATTCTTTGCGTCTCTGAAGAAATTTAGCATACGTTGTCTCCCTTTAACTGAATTATGCTAATAACGATCAATAACTGTAAAGATACGTCACTCCGCTACCCCTCTGAGCCAATAAAACCGCTTGGACTCTATTAAGCTCAAGACATTGCTTGATTAACGATTTATTCTAATTACTGTCAGCAAAACATTTGTATCGCAGCTGGTTAACTTTATTTATGTCTATTGCATGAGACACGTCGTTCTCAATTGTACTGTTCATAACTTAAAAATTTTATAATAGTGATTTAAATTTCTCGTCTTTCTCATTAACTTTTACTCTCATAAACATATTATATTAAAGGTATTTTATAAAAACATAAAAGTCTCTACGGTTTCTTACTCCAACTCCAACTAATGCATTGAACTAAATTATAATACATTCTTAAAACTCTACATTAATTGACGCCGGATATGTATACCTACTTCACATAATTTATGCATATAATATAAATCTAAGCACCGGCACAGAAATACAAAGAACTGCAGCTATTAACCGGTGTTCTCGAATTCCAACGACTACACCCACAATATTTATCTCACCATCAAACGTACCGTTCTGAACTCAGCCATTCAACTATACCAATCGCTCTAGTTCAGCCATAGGACACGCGGAAACACCACTTTAGTATTAAGTGCCGTCTATTTATAGACATCAGAGTTGCTTTTGTATTTTTCTAAATAGATTTCGTCTCATACGAACGTTATAAATGATGTTGGAAATAAAAGCCCGTTCAAATCTATCTTGTTTTGTAATCGGACGACCGAAAAATATGTCGTGCGTCTGTTCTGTAGTAATGCGGTTTGTTTATAGCTCGTTAATGATCTGTCTCAGGTAGTCTATCTGTATTTATGTTCGTATAAATAAAAGGTGCTTTCGTGTATAGTATTTCACGTCTACCGCAATATAAAAGTGTCATACGAACAGACGAAACATAATCCCTTGCAATCTAAACATAAACTTCGATTTGTTGTCTATATTGTCTTTTAGGGAGTGTGTAATCTTCCAAACCGTACTTGGGGTGGCTGGCAGACTGTAGTTTTAAGCCTTCTCATGATAAAAATATATTCGTTTGTAATAGCGGAACCATTAAATGATAACCGTAGTATACGTTATATTTCAATATCTTATCTTTGTTATCTTCACGCAGAAAATAGGCCCGTGACCGGATAAAGACCGAGGCTGATGACAGTAATGATAACAATGATTATCTATATATTAAGAAATATGACAAATAGGCAGATGAAAAGGTCAGTTACCGCTGCCTATGGACATCTGGACGATCAGAAGAGTTACAGTGGGTTGTTTAATTTGAAGGAACAGTTTAACGCTACGTAAGACCTTGGAAGTAAGGTCATTCCACACTTTCATCATCATCATCATCATTATCAGCCTACTCCCGTCCACTGCTGGACATAGGCCTCTCCAATAGCACGCCACTGAGCTCGATCTTCAGCTCGTCGCATCCAACCATTGCCCGCCACTTTGCGTATATCGTCACTCCACCTAGCTAGAGGGCGGTCCTACGCTACGTGTGCCAAGTCGCATTCCACAGTTTGCACGTGATTTTTTCTTTTAATATTAATTTTGTTGCTTATCAGTATATCAGGTTTTGCCGCGTGTTCTGTGGCCCGAGACAGTTTAAGTTGAAAGCGCACAGCGTTGTGTCGATGCATGCGCTTACAAATAGCGCTATTCAATGGGACATTAGTATTTTGGCGCGCGGCCAGTGCCGCGCCGCGCGCCCATCCGCTGCAGCGCTCATTCTACATCCATACTAAATTGAGCATTTAATAAACATTGTCTCTCTATTGTATCTCTTAAATGAATTACTGATATTATTATGAGATCCCTTTACGGTGATTCAGGACCTTTACGGGATAGCTAGAGAGCACCGAATACGTAATTTCTCCATCTCTACAGACGTCATATGCATGTTTTACATTTATCATGCTCATTATAAATAGCCTGTATTGAAGGCCTTCTAACTCTCTCTCTCTCTCTCTAATGCCAATATATTTAGTACTTATACATTTATCATATGTATTACTAAAAGATGTAGAATACTACGCCATTTTGAAACCGCATACTACATTGTTGCCCACTCATCTTGCCATTATTAATTTTTTATTGTTATTTGAAACATTTATAGGACAGTATACAGTTAGTCAGCTGCGATATTTAGTAAGGAAAATTATCACAACTTACTTGACTTTGTCTATTTCACACCTATAGTGAAAGAGCGTGAAATCCATAAGATGACAATTTCGTACGCTTTACGAATAGCACTATTCAATAGGGCATTAGTAATTTGGCTCGCGGCCAGCATTCAGCGCTTTTTTTGCTTTTTAAATACACTTCAAGCGCTGATTTAAGCTGTTTCGCTGTTTAGTGGCTGTCACAGCTGACGGGTAATTGACTCGTCTAAATTGAATTGAGAATGCTTACATATTTTTGTGTCAGTTTTTTTTCTGTGCGTATTATTAGTATAATTTTTGTTACGACATTTAAATATTGATCATACAGTTCTTGAAAGCTATAATTTTTGCGTACTTGTGCTAATATGAAATAAAGTAATTTAAAATAAAAAAAAGAACATTACTAACGTAGGTGACGGAGAGTTTATGATTTTTAATTATATATATTCATAGTTATCAGATGCGTCTTCTTTGCTGACGGTACGCAAATGAAGTGGTCATGGCAGTTTTGTTGTGCGGTAATTGATTGGGAATGCTTCTATAATTAGGAGCATGACTTGTTGCGGACTGTACTACATGTGCATAGAGTCCACGCGACTGTACATTGGTATCCAGTAAAAATGTTTCTAATAGCGTTTCGTATGTAACGTAGCTCTATGCATATTTTGGTGCAGTCGTCATTGACTCTACTGCCTTTCTATCACGGTATTTTCTCTAAAATTCATAAAATGGTTTTAGTTTTACATTTTTTTCTAATGAAACTAAACACTATAAATAAACACAATCAAATAATTAATGACTGGTTGTTCTCGTGTCGATAAATTCAATTTATTTAAATATGTATTAGATGTTTAATCAGGAAACTGGAAAAAGGAGCGATAAAATATTTTTTTTAAAGCTTTATGTCAATACGGAATTTTATTGTAAAATATTAATTGGTCGCCAAGTTTTGTTCGGATAACGACTAATCACTAAATTTACGACTCTGCATACATATTTATTGACGACTCCGTGATATGTTTTACGAGCAAAAGCGAATAAAATGTTTTATGGTTTTTTGTTTTATTTTATTTTTTTTTCATATAATTAATTTGACCGAATTCACAAATATGCTATATGCGTGTCCCAAATAATTTAATTAGCATGAATAAAACGCCACAATCACCGAATGTTTATGGTTTATATTTATCATAGTTACATTTGGTAATCTACAAACGCATAAAAATAATGAGCCGGCCGCGTATGATAAGCCGAGCCGTGTTCTCACACCGAGCTCGTTTATATACTTGTACACTATATACTCGTTTATATATTGATGCGCACCCGTATTTGGTAATGAGTGGCTGTTGACGCGGTCCTACTGGCAATCTTAATTACATTGTATAATTACATCCGAAAGATTTGTCTCATTTAAATATCATATGCATACATATAATATTAACATACATAAAAAGTTATTACGAGTGAAAATTTTCGAAGCAAATGTAGTCGCTTTGTTAAATATTGGACGCGACGATGTTTTCTGAATATTCCCTAAATCTAAATGTCCTGTAAATTCATTGATATATTATATTTTTATAGGTAAAAACCTATACATGTTCTTAATCTTTATATAGAGTACATTACTATAAAGGGAGACGCACGTCAGATTTAAAAGGGTAAGACAGAGACATTTCGCGTTGCGTTCACTTCGCGTACTACGTAAGGGATGAGGCGTGATGATATTTTAAGAATATTATTCACTATGTAGGAATACTTTAAGCCGGTAACATGGCAATTCGTGTAATGTCATTAATCTATTGGAAGTAAGTTGTAAGTCTGACTTTATAACTCAAATCCTTTGTATGCGGACCGCACAGCGACCCGCGGGCCGCGCGGGGTGTCTCACTGACATAGTCTTTTAATGTATAGAAAGGTGCAGGTTTTTATCAAACTTTGTTAACAGACAGACTTCATAAGTCAGACACAGATCTACTTAGCATCCGAGGAGTTAATGCCATGTTCTGCCGCGCTGGTCAATTGTGGGTTAGCAGATGTTACACATTATAGATAACATATAGAAAGTTCTGTTTAATAAGATATTCCTGTTTGAAAGCTGTTTGTGTGTGTGTTATTCATTTATTATATATTTATAATCTTTATAGTAATAAGGCAATAGGCTCACCCATAGAGGTGGAAAATACAAGTGGAGAATCGCGGGAGTGTAGCCACTACCCCCCTTAGTATTCCTCCTCTCGTACCCTTTAAGGAAATACAGGTGTTATAATATATTATGATAACGTTAGAAAGAGTTTCGTTTTCCTTACTCGAGTGAGATGTGATGTTTATTTATTGTACTGTGGTAATGTTTTCTGTGTCTGTGGCCGTTATTAATAAATGAACATGTTAATGCGCGTGCGCCGGCGCGGCGGGACGTCGGCTGGTCCACTTGGACTCCCACGCTGTGTGATGATATACTGGAGAGCTGCGGTATACCCTAATATGCTTACAAAATTCGTAAAAGAATTAACTTTAGTGGTATGGTTGTTAAATCACTATGCCTGACCCTTTACAGAGTGGGTAGAGACTCTACTGTCTTCATATATGCACGCCGCTTTCGGAGACATGTACCTCAGTCATCAGCCAGCGTCTGATTTATTTGATCAAGAAAGCTGAGGTTCGGTCTCCCTGGGCACCTGTGTGATTAATATTCGCTCTGTATATCTGTTTTATTATTCTTTATATTGCTATTCTGTGATCTGCCGACATGACGATAAATAAATAATAATATAATTATGATGACAGTTGTCCACAAATTAGTAGATTTTATTTTAAGGCGAATTAAGAACACATAAACAATTCTTAACACCCACTATCCGCATACTGATTATCAATCATGTTAAGGTCATATAAAAAAAACCCATTATAATAAAAATAAAACAATATTGTATACAAATCAATGAGGAAAAAAACTTCAAACGTAATTAGTTACGATTATAAAAATCGATCTCCCAATAAAACATCCTTAGCGATTTGCAAAACATTCGAGACATTAGCAAATTTATCGCTACCTTTCAAATATCGATATAATTATAGAATATTCAAAACCGCCACGGTTCCACGAAGGTCCATTATTATTTACAACTTGACCACAATAAGCACAGCGGGCTGCCAGCGATGACAAATTATGTAATTCGGCACACTCAGTTATTTTAATTAACTAAGAGCAGGCCGGCGCTCGACAAAGAAAAAAAAACATTCCAACGAAAAACAATTTTGACTACATCTGCATATTGGATTTATAACTTCGACTGATATAAGTTTCCGAAGATTTTGTCAGTTTGATATTTATAATGTTTTGTATAGAGTCGCATATTGTTAATTAGCAGATATACAATGCAAATGTTGATGGACGTAGGTGCCGAGGGAGACCAAGACTCGCCTATCTGGACCAGATGGGTCATGTTCTGACTGATGGGGGAGTAAGAAGTATCCGAAACCGGCGTGTATGTATGAAGATATTGAGGTACCTCTCTGCCTACCCCGTAAGGGTCCTGGCGTGAAGATAATTATGTTTGTATGTATGTAAATTAAAATAATTGGAAATGATATAAAGTGTAAAACAAAACGGAGACATGAGCAAATGTTCGATTTAGACTTTTATTCTAAAAGTTATGTCGTCGAATGTCGTCGAATATTTGGTAATTTATTCTTTGATATACCTTGTAAGATGACTTTAACACGCAAACAATTTTTAGAGAGATGGAGACATGTGAAGTTTCGAATTTTTGTAAGGTTTCTATATATTATGAAGTAATCAACAAAGAAAGATAGTACACATCAAATGCAATCCTACCTTTAGGTGTATAAGATTATATATTACTGTTATATTGTAACATTATACACAAATAACTTCTCCCTTCACTGCTGTAACTAACGATGTATAACTTCGTTTTTAACTAAACTAACTTGACTAAAGTTGTAAAGCTTGTTTGTTAGCTTAAAGCATGTAAAAAGAGGCTTTTATTACTAAAAACCTTTCGCCGGTGACTTGTTCGCAAATTGACGAATTCAAGTCCGTATGTTTCGTGAAGGAATGCGTTCAAAAAAGAGCGAAAAGTAAATCTTTTAATGGCCATATCTAATTGGTCATTGGAGACATTCGGAAGGTCTTTGCACGATATTATGAATATTTATTTTCTATACTTATTTGATGATAATTTAGAACTAAGGAATTTAAAAGGATCTTAAGATTATTAAATTCCTACAATATTTTATTGACTGCCTCGATGGTCGTGTTGGTTGCAAGTGCGACTGCTGATCGGGAGATCCCGGGTTCGATTCCCGGGTCGAACACTACAAAATTTTCTAATTTAGATTTTCTAGTAGTGGTTCGGAGTCTGGAT
>DWDT01002808.1:0-13178 GCA_018245595.1 Microceris scylla | reverse complement strand
TGAGATGATTCAAAATTTAACTGCAGATGTTGTTGAAGTTGCAAAGGGAATAGGGCGAGATCGCTTCGAGCAGATAGAATCAACTGACATTCAGGAGTTGCTTGACTTGCAAGACGACTTAACCGAAACCGACATGGGGGAAATGTTAACTCCGCATTCAACTGAAGAAGAGACTTCAACTAGCAGAGATAACAATTAAAAAACTTGAGTGAAATCTGAAGAATGACTAGTGAACTCTATGATTATTTTAAATTCTAAAATTGACAATAAAGATTGATTTTAATTGTTAATTTATCAATAAATTCACTTTATTTCAACATCCATTTTGCATTTTTTGAAACCTTGGAACATATCCCCTATGATTCTATACGAATTGCCATTCCATACTCGCGGTATCTGTATTCGCGGCATATTTATGGAACGTATCCCCCGCGAATGAGCTTAATAATCGTTTATTTATTTATTGAAATAATTAGTAAGGTTATACACCAATTACACAAATTACTTGAGTACATAAACACGGCATAATAATATAGAACGACAAAAATTTCAACAGAACAATCAAAAACCTTTTTGTAGCTATTTGCAACAGTAAATGACGTTCGAACAAGATTGAGTCAGATTAAATTTAATTAAACACTAGAATATTTCAATTTCAATATATGTATATTACCTATATGTTCATGATATCATTGAGTAGACTAGGCGGCGGCGCCCCACGATACACGTCATGAGGTTGAAGAATTTTTTTTATTACAGAAAAGCACTATATCATTAAATCATACAAGTTTAGATTATAATAAATGTTTTTAAAATAGTTAAAATGAATGTGATGAAAAATGCACAATATTGGTAATGTATTGACGTAAAAGAGTGATTTATTTTAAAATATATTTGGTAATAATTATGATTTGTATAAACACGTACTAAGTATGTATGTATAAATATGGCATATGACATAGATGCTACAGGTTTTTTAAATTATGATTAACGTGATGTTTCAGTTCTCATTTTAATGTAGCAGATTTCTTAAAATAATTTTTTCTCAAAAATTATGTATTGTATAATGAACATGGTATCTTACGACCTATGGTGAATTTTCGTGACTAAACGTAACGACCGAGTGGATCGATGAGCAAGGTATCGGACACTGATTCCGAAAATTGTGAGTTCGAGTCCCGTCACGGTCGATGGTGGTTCGTCCACCTTTTATTGTCTTATTTTTATTATGCAGTTTAATATGGTATTTTGGTGTGTTTTTACCATGTTATCATTGTATTCATCAAATACTTTTAAAGGAAATATGTTTATAATAGACAATTGAAAGTACTTAAAATGTTTTAAAAAAATATGTTATACCAAGATTTAACGATATTTATAGTTACATACATACATATTTAAATATAATTAGACATTTTATATAGATTCTATCATACATTAACTTAATACATTCATAACTCTTAATATCTAGGTATTTCAAATAGCTAACTTTTTAATGTTATTAAACAGCGGTGTCTGATTTAATACATTATTATTATCTGATTTAATACACAGATACACACGCATAACACAAACATAGACGACGCTTGTTATTTAACATATTAGCCGATTTGATTACGTATAAATGAATAGAACGGAAATAGCAGTGTCCGCCGCGACCTCGCTGCAAGCGCCGGGAGCACATGAGGAAGGACCTTGTACAGGTCCGAAACTTATCGGGCTATCCCGATAAAACGCAGGTTAGTTAAGCCGGTACATTTATAATTATACTTAGAGTCAACCAAATGGAAATATTATATATTATTATTTAAATATTTATATGTTATTTATGTGAATATTAAGAAGTATGCAGGTACCTTTGTTGATTATCACCCATCTGGTTACTACCTACTTTGTGTTCAGACGGTTTTATGTGGAAAAGTCCCGTAATATTAAATTATGAATTTTACTTTCTCCAAATTTTAGTCAAGCACGAAACAACTTGGTTTTTTTTCAGGAATCGAATATTTTTTCTAGCTACATCCTTCTTCTCACCGTCACCAGTTTTTAGTTAGTATAGTTTTTAGTTAGTAGTCATTTAAAATGCGGCTTCATTGTCAACAGTGTCTCGTATATTCCAGTCTTTTTGAAAAGTATACAGAGCACAACGTAATGATTTTAAGGACGTTGAAAATGTTTTAAGTTGTAAAAAATATGTTTACGGTTCGCCCGCAGAAGTTTGTCGTGAAGCATTTGTTGTTGCAACAATTTCGGTTCAGTCAGGAGACTATGGCTGCAGGTCTACCTATCTACTCGAGGTAACCATTTTTCTCTTCAGGAGTAGCAAAGCATATGTGATCAAATTAAGTTTTCGTGGATGTTAAATGACCATTATACTGACTAAACAGATGTTACTACTAATGAAGTTCAAATAATAACAAATGTTAACAGCTAATACGAAGCCAACTAATTTATATTATCAGACCTATTCGAGGTCGCATATGTCTTTGGCAGGAACGACCACTTGGACTGTT
This sequence comes from Microceris scylla, assembly GCA_018245595.1. Lineage (NCBI taxonomy): Eukaryota > Metazoa > Arthropoda > Insecta > Lepidoptera > Hesperiidae > Microceris > Microceris scylla. The sequence continues at coordinate 10,665 of DWDT01002808.1, read as the reverse complement.
ATCAGGTCGTAAGCTGTTTTCTCGGAATAAAAAAAATTGAAAATAAATATATAAAAAAATATTTGAGTCATAATTATTTGTCTTCACGTTTCACATCAAGTTTTCACGTTCCACTGTTCAACACGGCTACATGTACGAACTAAGAAAATGCTTGCAGTGGGTATTATCCTCAGTATATGTTAAATTTAAGTCTAACGCTGTAACGGCTTACTCGGTAATATCGAGCTGATATTAAAGGGCTAATCGGTTAATTAAATTTTCGTACTTGTAAACCACGTCGGTACATCTGTAGAATGTAGGTACCTACTGTTCTACACTAGATGTCTATTCTGCGCGCGTTGAGAGAAAGTTTGCCAATTTTAATATTCCTTTTCTTTCTTTCTTTCTTTCTTATTCTTGTCTACAAAAATATGTACACTAGTAGATAAATGTTATTTGCAATACTTATTTCCCAAGCGCGTTAAAATGGCCTTTCAAAAGGGCATTAATAGAATGACTGACGGGCAATAGCCCATCGCTATTTGATTTGATAAATATCTAGATGACATTGACTACTTTATCGTGTCACCCGTTTGTATGCCGGTAACCTCTTTCTCTGTAGCCTTCGCATTTGTATATAGTACATATTGTATACATAACGGCTTCAAATTATCTTCTGTGTGTATTGTTACAATGTAAAGATAAATATATTATTGTATTTATTGTAATAAACGACGTAGCAAACCTTATTTCTCTTTTTTAAATTGTACTGTCATGCAATTAGATTAAAAAAGAAACATCACGTCGGTAATCACCGAACGGGTCGGCAGAGGAGTGTAATACACTCTAAGGCTTCACCAGTTATGTACGTTCACGTCCCATTATGGCATAGATGGTGGGCATCGGGCACCGATACAGACTCTGAGACGCTGCTGAATATTTGTAATAGATAATCTAAGTTAGAAAGATCCAATAGTACACGACCCGGAATACGAACCCAGGAGCTTTCGATCAGCAGTCGCTCTTGCAACCACTCGACCAATTAGGCATTTGTTGTAAAATATCACAAAGATAATAAACAGTCTTTCATATAGCTTTTCTGATTATTTTTCACTGCGAATTGAGATGTCCATCTTCTTATTGTTCCGTCCCCTTTTATTGATTAGTGGGATGTTCAGAGTCGTATTTATTTCTTGTGTGACAACAGTAATAAAATAACTTCAGCGTTTATTGAATGTTAACTGCTGTCCTGTTTTATTGCTTCTTCAGCAGACTCCCCACTTGTTCAGTGTAGCTCGACGTGACCATTCATTTGCTGGTAAACGACCCGGCGATTATAAAAGAAAGATGAAGGTATCACTGGTAGATATACATTTTACCTAAAAAACTTGAATGGCGAATGTATATGTAGTTTTATAACACAGAATAGAATATAAGTCTCAGCGCATTCAAAAAGACCATAAACTCGAGAGGCATCTGGCGGAAAGATATGAGAAACCTCTCAGCATTAGTACTATAGTCTTCTTAACATGGAATGTGTAAGTTTCTTATTTACATTATATAATAAATATTAACCTTACCTATGTACACATTGAACTGTATATATTTGTACAAGCACCTACTACAAATCGAATATTAGTGTATTGTACTTGCAAAGCTTTGATTTACTAATACATTAGTAGGTATGTATGTGTAGGATCTACGTAATGATATCGTTCCCCAAGCGATATAAAAACAAACGAAATAAAACTAAGGATATTGAAAATATTTTCATGTTATTGTGTCAAGCGCCAAATGTTTGGAAAGGGAACCACACAAGCGGACTCAGGTTTCCCAAAAATATTCTTATGGTAAATATTTAAAATGTCTTATATAACATTGAGCAGCTATTCTTTATTTTTGTATGTTCAGCAATACATTAATTATTTATTTTTGTATACATAATTGAAATAAAACAGAGGATCAGTGAAATACATAAGTTTTATTCAAAGGCATCAGAATTTCAAGGAACATATAAAAAGTATTAAGTTAATAAACGCAAAGCAAATCACACGAACTAACTGTGTATAGGTACACTTAAATATTATTGAACAGTGAACTAAACCGTGTTCAAGAAAAATTTACCATGCTTATATCATTACGCTAGGTCTATTATGGCGTAGACAGGGAGCACTGAGTACCGAATATCTCTAGATTTATAGATCTAACGTGCTAATTCTACATTCAGCTCTCTGTTCAAACGGAGTGTTTTTTGTGTTTCGGAGACCTTGCACATTAAAACCAAAAAATGGAATATGAAACGGATTCGGGTATTTACAAGTCCAATGTAGTAACGTTTCCTGTCGCTCACAGAATAATATAAGTGAAATATTGTGGAATGATTATTGTGGGCACAGCGATGTCGACAAATACAGCGGTATAGAATGTATGATACAATACAAAAACAGACTAAAATTTACAGTTCGTTTCGAAAAATTATTTGGAGATCCTCGGTTTCCGTTTTGCGTGCCTGCACTTGTCTTGTTCCCGAATCTTGAGCAGCCAGGAACGGAGCTGTAAATTAAGATATTTGTTATAAGACAGGGTCTGTTCTAATGTAAGAACTTATACGAAAAGTGTAACTTCATAATATTGATGAATAGAACATTATAAATAATGTACATTAATATTATTACAGCACGAATATGTCATTATTACCTATAGCGTAAAGTTCTCGTGAACCCAACTACTTTGTAGATGGTAAGTAACCTATGTTTTTGAAGATTTTGTAAAGATTGGTCTCATATTGTGGAATTTGGCTACGAAACACAAACTTTTGAAACTCATTGCTTAGAAATAGCAATAGAAATAGTATTTCTATTATAGTATTTATATAATATAAATAGTATTTATATAATAGTATCTTTATTTTTTTTTCTGTTTAGGTTCATTAATTAGGTTGCTTAAAAGTGTTTGATGCACCAATTTATAACTGGACACTCAGAGTCAGTAATAATGTACAACTTGGACTCACGCGTTACTAAGTCGGATAGTTATGTTCGTATCATCCCTTACTCCAGTTATTATACTGAAATTGCAGTGCAGTTGGTGCTAACATTACATGCATGGACATGTTCAATCATATCCACAGAAAATATTAATTTACAAGCCTGGTTTTTTTACCTGGTTATATACTTAAAGTATAGGTACACGTTGTAAGTTCCATAAAAGGATTATGTTGTGTGTATGGTGACAAAACATATTGGAATTATTTTAAAATCAGGAATTCGAAGCGACAAGGTTATATTTAATATAAAGAACCCTGAACTGATTTGGTCAAAACTGTAATGGCGATAGGAATATAGAATATGATTTTATAATCGATCTCTATAAATATATTGCATATATTGTGGCTCTAGCCCATATTCGATGTTTTGTATTACCAAGGCTATTATTTAACATAACAAGCAATTTACTGACTCGTTGGTCGAGTGGTTGCAAGCGCGACTGCCGATCGGTAGGTTCTGGGTTCAAATCCCGGGTCGGGTACTATTGGATTTTTATAATTTAAAATATTTAGTAGTGATTCGGAGTGTAGATCTATGCCCGGTGTACGGCAATAGGCACACCACCTATTCCATGGGACGAAAATGTACCTGGTGAAACGTGGGAGTGTACTACACTCCTCTGCCTACTCCTTCAGGGATTACAGGCCTAATGTTATGTTTTAACAAGCAATTTAAAATATCCTATTTATTATGAATATTTGTTTAATCTAAGCAAATTTTATTTAAGTTTCAACGCAATCAAAAAATATACATATACATATTTCAACAATATGATTACGATATAATTAATATAAGTCGATGCCTGTTTCTTTCCGAAAGGGAAATCAGAAATTACTATTAATAGGTAATATATTGATAACGTCCGTAGATAGCTGAATATACATATGTATGTATATTGATAGAGGATGAATACATTTAACCCAGAGTGGATATTGCACCAACTGAACGACCAAACCGGGGTAAATCGTGTTGATACTGAGCTGTGCTCGGAAAACGTATAATTTATACCTACGTCCCCAGCAATCCGACCTCATTGTAGCATTCTTAATAGAGTGGATCAATAGAAAGATTACCGTCCAGCGTTATTGTTATCCGAGTGAATTATGCAGTAATTGAACAATAAAGCGTAATAGTATGCCACGCGATGTTCGCTTCACAATAATTGGCAGTCGAAAGTGTGCTGTTACGATTGTACTCGTATACCTATTGCTGTTAAAATGTTTCTTTTTAGTCTCGGTTGATCGTTAGTGTGCCTTTCGCTTTATATTAGAATTTTGCTCTTTAGTTTAACTAGTGCTTTGTGTGACATTCGTATTATTAAATTAGAATTTAACAACAAAGTATGCTAAATGATTAATTTATTGAAAGTGGTATATTGCTTTATTTTGTACAGGATATTGTATGAGTATTCATATGATTCTCTAGAGGTTGAAGAAGTTTTACTTTATGACACGACACGACTTTACTTTATGACACCAGTATAAAGAGCTGCTTAAATGAGGGTCAAAGGAGGAGGCTAATTGTCAGATAGCAAGGTGACGTTGTGGTATAAACTTTAATGAAAATATCGCGATTTAAAATGAACTGATCCGTGCAAGTGTTCGTTATTTCCACTATACAGAAGACTAACTTATTCGTGTAAGATCGGAGGATGGCCGTTGATTTGACGACCGCTGCTTTAAATCTGACGAAGCTTAGCAACTGAAGTGATGAATGTCTTAAAATTAATGACGAAATGACTGATATACGCAACGTGCTATGGTTTGGCATAATTTCAATTTCCAATCCAAAATCGAATAGTTTTTAAGGTATTTTAAGTACTTGTAGTATTTTTAAACGAAATTAAAATGTGCAGTTATATAATTCTATCACTTTTCCTGTTCACCTCTGAACTATAGGGAATGTTATTTTTTGAGTAAGAATAAAGGGCGGAAAAAATATCTAGACAATATTGCAAATTAGAAGCTATTAATCGCTTCTGAGGATAATAAATGAGTAATAAAAAAATGTTTTCGTAGTAAGATGTAAATAATATAGGCTGGCTATTGCACATAAAAATAAAAAAAATCATGTGAACAGGGTAAAAGAATTATGACATGATGTTCATGAAAAAGGCGCTGTTTCAAATTAGTCACGCTTAAGCAAGTGCGAAAGGCTGAAGCGCAAGCAACATTTGAAATTGCTATAGCGTATTCCATTGCCGACATATAATATGAAACACAGTCAGTGAGTGACATACGCAGTATCTGTGCTGGGTGTTAATGATAAATGTACCTATAACAAAGCAAGTCAGGTTTGCACGGATGGAGATGATTGGAAATCGGTGCCTTTTGTCTACCCCTTAACGTACCTGGCGCAATGGCACGTTAAATGTATGTATATGCAGTTTATCAACCTTCTGATTAGCATAACACAAGCTCTCTTGATACTTTCTTTGGGATTTTGTAGTATGTGTGGATATGTCTCAAGATATTTATTTATTTTAAACTAACGAGTATCTCTTGCTAACGGTGAAGGAAAACATCGTGAGGAAACCTTCACACCTTAGAATTTATAAAAAAAAAATTCCTAAGGTGTGTGAAGTCTGCCAACCCGCACTTGGCCAGCATGGTGGACTATGGCCTTAATCCTCTCAATATGAGAGGAGACCAATATTCTAACAGTGGAATGATTGATATATGGGTCGATTATTATTATTAGTAATGCATAGTGAGGTTAATGCTTTGTTTTAAAGCGAGAATTTTGAAAAATATTGCCTTTTATTTACTTTAAATTATTGTCACAAAAAATTTATAAGAATTGTAAATGCGGTGAAAAGTAACCATTAAGTATATTGATCTGTGTTAAGGCCTTAAAGGAAACTGTATTGAAACTGAAAATTCTTGAAGCATTATATTCGTTGCGTTTTCTTTCAATCTCGTGTACACTCCCTTCTCTCGGTCATTGTATTTTTTCTGAAAACTATGGTAACAGTGTCATCGGATACGTGTTCATTGGCGGAAGAGTACGTCAAGTAGTGAACTGAAATAGGCTGATGACGATGACGATGAACGTCCTCGAATGTCACATAAATTCGATGTTACTGTAGCGTATGTCTATTCAAACGTAACATTAGCTACATTTGTGGAGTAAACACGTTGAGAAGAGAAAAAACAACGAACGATCCTAAAATAGGTCTAAAATTAAAATTTGTATACGTACATTTTACTTAGCTTTAAGAACATAACAGTACTCCGTTTCTATTTATCGATAAAATATCTACATTCGAAGTTAAGAATAATGAGGAAGAAACAGTTAAAACTTTGAAGTATTGTTTCAAGGTATTTCAGATTCAATATTTATTTTACATAGAATAAAATGTATTTAGTTTGCTCTGTAAATGAGTATATATCGCAAGATCTCAATGAATTACTATATGAATATGAAATAAGTACGTTATTTCATCGAAAGGGTATCTATTTAATTAAAATACATACATACCTCATCTTGAAAACGTTTGCGGCGTAGGGATATAACGGATGTCGTGTAATATGACTCTTGGAAATAGCATACGAAGAGATTTTGCCTGAAAAATAAATACATTTTGCTCATCAAAAGCGTCTCATTTTTATTATTTTAGTAAATTACGAATTTGAATAAAATGTTTCGAAATTTTCTCACTAACACTACTAAGTAAAAAAGCATTAGCGCAGTTATTCCGAGACTCCTATAGCGTATCCGAATCAGGGCAGAACTTGTAATAATAAGTTACGCCACAGACTTTCATACGCAAATTACACTAAATAGAAAAAATTAAAATTTCCCTATACATAATTAGAAATAAAAGCTATTAAGGAAAGGTAGAAATTATTACGTAAATCCTAACTACATTTTTTCATTATAGTAAGTAAAATATTTCACAGAATTAAAATTCTTTACAAAAGTGTGAAACCTTGTCATACTGGGTAAGTCGATATAAGTATGTTTTATATTATCTATTATGTAAAAGATTTGTAGTAAATTTTATTATTATTACTACCCAACCCGGCAAACTTTGTTCCGCCTTAGGGGCAATAAACAAACCGGTTTTGGATTTTATTAAGTTCAATTTTTTATTAGACAATATAAATAAATAGAATCATCTATTTTAATGATTCTTTATTGCCCATGTATATATTTTGGTGCATAGGTTGCACTCTTCAGTTAAGCACCTTGTGATTCACGACATTTTTAGTTTTATTATCAGGCGCAAGAACAGACAATGCAGATGGTCTTCCGACCCGTGAACATGCAACATATAGGTAATTGGACAAAAACATGGATTTTTCAAATTCAGAACACAAACTTTTACGGATTGCTCTTGTGATTTGTTAATTCTTGTTAAAAAAAATTTTAAAAAAGTATCCTAGCTCCATCTCCTGGTTCTAAGTATCTAAGCTACTTCTCCACCAATTTTCAGCCAAATAGGTTCAGCTGTTCTTGAGTTATAAATGGTGTAACTAAGACGACTTTCTTTTATATAGATAGATTAAAGGGGATACTTATTTACCTCCTTTTTATTCAGGACTAATCCTGATTCACGAAATAGGTAGCAAGATAATAATTTAAGAATAAAGCTATATAAAAATGGACATTTCAAGTAGATCGGAATATGTAAAAACATATAAAAAGTGTAAAAAATATTTTAGTTCATGAGTCGTAAAGAATTATTAGACAAGAATCGCTTACCTCTCCTTGCAAATGTTCAAATAAGTCACTCCATAGTAAAAGAGACTGTTGAAACTTAACACGCAGGAAAGTGCGGCTGTGGAACAAATGGAATTATGAGACACTATTTTGTAATTTGTAACAAATTTAATGTAACAAAATCACATATTATAAGATTGTTAAACAGATGTTTCGAAATTCAATTCACTAACACGTATGGTTACATTGCTAGTGCAGTTACATTACTTACATTTCGACAATTCTGTATCTTATCTAAACACCAACATAACTTGTCATAAGTTACACCGGTACCTACTGTTATAAGAAAGTAAATACCAAATTTCCTGATGCAAAAAAATTATTAAGTCTAAATATATACAGAGAGATTTGTCAAAAAAACTGTCGTAAGAGCGTGTAAAACGAAACTCTGGAACGACTTAAGGTAAGTTAAGAAGAAGTAAGAAAAAGAAGGGAAAGAGCAAAAAAAGAAGAAGAAAAATGAAGAAGAGAAAAGGAAACTGAATGGGCACTTTCTAGAAGAGCGTGCTACATTCAAGTCTATATCTCGCTTTCCGTCAGGTGACATTGCAGCCATTACATAAATAAAAAGATGTGCGTAGATGGGGGAGAAACATTTCATCCATGATTTACAACATAATAAAACCTACAAACATTTTAAGTAATAACAAATAATATACTCACCTACATATGTCTGGGATAAATTTGTTGAATACATCGATACAGTTGTGGAACACATCGATAATTAAATCCGATTTCTTGAATTAACATTTATCCTCTTCATTTGCTGTTTACCTAGCAAATTAAGTTAATATTAAATTACTCATTACTCACGTTAGGCTAAATCGTAATTATAAAAGACGTCCTTAATTAGGATATTCTAGAAGAAAAAAAATAAATTTTGCTGTTGTATCCGCAAACTATTATCTGAATGTTAGAGAAATATTCATGTTAAGACAGACATAAAGGAATATTTTATTAAAACTGTAGGTACCGTTTTTACGGTAAGCAGATCCCACAAAAATATGGGAGTAATAATGCTCAGCAGTGTGGTAGCGAGAGAGAGAAAGAAAAAGAGAAAGAGATAGGTAGGGCTTTCGTTTCGACACTAGCAACGCCTACCCTATGTACTGAGTGGCATTCATTGATTTCGATATACATACATTGTAGCCTAGTATTACTATCCAAACATCACCGGATGTGGGCCACGTTTGTACATGTGTACGCAATTGCGATTAATTATATTGAAACACCCAGAGAAAAGCTATCATAAAAAGTAGTTATATATTTATTTGCTTATAATTGTCTACATGTGCTATTATGTCATTTAAGCAAATTTCTGAAATAGTCAATTTTGTCGAAATGGTCATGTTTAGTGACTTTATTTGTATAATCGAAATATTAAAATTTTAGCAAATTAATGATACAGCTAAAGTGATATTTAATAGTCCATGACGGTCAGTCAAATTGCAGCCTAACGTAAAATTTCCTTAATACGTGTAAGTTATGGAATAAAAAACAATTGACAGGAAACTAAGTATGAAACGACCGTGTCATATATGTATGTATTATCGGGACAAAAATAATTTAAAACTGTTTTGTCAATATATTATTCCACAAAGTTTCACAAAGTATTATATTTGAAGTGTATAGGTACAGGAAACTAAATCTTATAGAAGCACGAAGCTTATGATGAGAAATTAATAAAAATTAACAAAACTTATCTAATATATAAGAATGTTTGTCTGTATGAACTCAAGAAGTACTGTACCGATTATTATGAAAATTGGTATATAATATATGTATTTGTATGTTGGCGTAGCAACGCGCGCCGGGTACAGCTAGTAGAAAATAAAATTTGTTAATATATTTTTCATCGTCAACAATTGGCTTTTTGTGGAAATCGTGTTTTAGAAGAACGCTACTGTTGTACCTATGCTACGCTACATAAATATCGCCACTAGAAACACCTCTCCTTTACTTGCAAATCTTTGAATAAACCACTAAATACGACGAAAAGAAGACGTTTGAGGCCGTTTGAGTTTGAGGACATTTGAGGCATTGGCTGTGATGAAATCAAGTTAGGTGTAGTGACCATACACGCAAAGCGGCTGGCAGCGGCTGGATGCGTAGAGTTGGTGATTAAGATACAAAAGAGCATTGTAGTTAATAAAAGTTGTAGGGGTTCGGTTGTACAAACAATGTAGTTGACTTCAAAGTACCGAAATGGTTTATTACAGCACACTTTGTACATCGATGGAGGCGCGAGACTAAAAAGGCATATGCGACATACAACATGTCGGTTAGGGCGTTTCTGAGGTCCGCGGAGGGAGCGGCGCGTGGGCAGCGCGTGGGCAGCGAGCGGCGTGATTGGACGGCGCGCACGCGAATATTCCAATTGATCGCAGACAACTGACGCTTAACAGATAATGAGGGCGCACTACAAAGTGTATTTTTGAAAACTGTAGCAAATTTGTAAATCTCATGACTTTTTACATAATACCTCATAAACTCATAAAAAAATGTTTCAATATTCTACTCATTAACACTAATTTATTATAGCTTTAATGCAGTTTAATATTGACAATGCTGTAGCGTATCTAGATACCAAGATAACTTTTTATTTGTTACCCTGGTGAGGTTTATACGCATATTAGAAATAATAAAACTTCATGAAAAATAAACAAATGTATGTGGTAGGACAGTTACCTTCCTATAAAAAAATATGAAGCACATACTAAACCTAGTCCGACGTAAATTTATAGAACATATATACTCGTTAACACGAAAATGACAGTTGTAAATAATGATTTAAGATCTTTATTATTTCTCATAAAGAATTTACAAAACTCACTTACTGAGAAAAATGATTAATTAACAGATATAGTTACGATGAGACGTACAGTTGAGTATACTTGATTTACATACATTCAAA
>DWDT01002807.1:0-13178 GCA_018245595.1 Microceris scylla | reverse complement strand
TTTATATTCAATCTCTAAATGCTTAGTCATTAAAGGCTTCGGTAAGAGTTATGAATATACCTCTCAATTTACCTAGTACATAACTATGCAGTTTAATAAGTTAATAAGTAGATGAGTTAAAATGGCACACAGCCGATAAAGTGTTTATAAATCGGGTAAAACATTTAACGGGTAAATAATTATTATAACTGATGTAGCGGTAATTAAAAATTACATTGCAATTTGCATTATAAAGTATATCTCATAACGAATACTGAAGAAAATATTGCTGCAGTTTAAATTAATGAGCAGAAAAATTGAGTAACAATTTTCTTTTGATACATCTGAAGTCAAAGTGTAGGTCAGTAGTGTGCATGTTCTATTAGCGCTTGACCGATGGGCTAGATTTTTCAAGTTTCAGTCCATTCAAGAGCTTCATACTTTCCATAGAAAAAAGGCTATATAATTTAAAAGGCTTTATAAAACCAAACGCTTTTTAATAATAAGTTTTCAGTAAAATGTTAAAAAATAATGAAAATAAGGGTACAAATAGAATATCTAAATTGGTTTATCAAATTAATTATTAGCATTATGACACTCCATCTCATCTCTCTCTCTCTTACTCCATCTCTCATGCGAGTTATTTTCATATTTGCATGTGTGGTCGTGACGTAATTACCATCAATATTTTTAATTTATAAGGACTGTAGTGTATATAATAGTTATTATTATAATCGGTTAAGTTACCTTTATAAACATTTCCACTGCAAAAACGCCAGTGAAGACGTAGTTAGCACAAGACAGAAAAGCTCTCTCCTTGGAGTCGGGCGGAATATTGGGGCGTTCCATGGCTAACGTGATGCAATTTAGAGCAATGAACAGTAAGACTATATTGTCGAACCAACCCCTTGTTACTATCCAAGTACACAGTCTTCTAATCCTGAATAAAATGTAAAATTATTTAGGTAACAATATGGTAAATCTCGTTAGTGGTAACAGTCATCAAGGTAACAAACTCAAAGTTAGACAAAGTTTAATATCCGATGATTATCTAAATCAATATTATGCTTTTTACGTCACTATTTTGTATGATTGACATGACAAAAATTGCAAAATTTCAGATCATTGTACAATAAAGACATTAACACAGTTATAAATTTATTTAAATGTAAAATCTTTATTAAAATTCTTAAACTTAAAAATCATAATTAAAAAATTAAATGTAAAAAATATGAAATCTATAAAATTGAACTATGTTTATTATACATTTTCCGCGAGAGTAAAGTCGAAAAGTAATAATATACATGTTTGTTTTATATTCATATTATATATTAAAAAGGTTAATTATATTTTTTTATTATTATTAATATATCGTTTTGGTATCTTACTTGTTATCCGGAGCAAATATATACAGTGAGTAGTCCTCTTTTTCTTTTAAGCATCCCGTCGGCTCCATAAACCGAAATAGATCTTTGACTTTGAAATGCCTTCTGTCGAATCTCGATGAAAATATACAAACATTATTGTTTATTGTTACCTGGAAAATTAATGTTTTGGAAAACATTTCAAAGTAAATTTATTTTTTCGCAGAGATTTTTATCGCAAGAAATTATATTCCAAGTTTTAAAACTTTGGATATTTTTACTTTGTAGCCTTTATCAGCCTATACCATAGAAAGATGATTTTTTAATTGATTCATATAACATTAAAGATGATTTTTAATTGATTCATATGATATTAAAGATAATTTCTTAATTGATTCATGTAATATTCAAGATATTTTCTTAATCGATTCATATAACATTGGAAATGTTATGATGATCTCATTATAACTAAAAATCGAACCTCCTCATTGATTTGTTTGATCAACGGCAATGGCTGATTGTTAGCGCGGATAGACAACGCAGGTGTCTCATTCCGCGCCGGTCTGGTTAACAGCGGCACTTGAGTCGCTATCGGGCTTAAGTTGCTCGACTTTACCTCCGGTGTTGATGACACTACAAGCACATTATTAAAGGTAAAATAACAAAGTAATTTAATGAGGGTAAAGGTTACCACCATATAGGTAAATTGTGAAATAATGGCATGAGACTTGAAGGTTTCCAGATTTTTCTAAAGAATAATAGAAGAGCCGGTAGAAAGAGTACCTACTTAAAATCAAAGTATTTGCATATTCTAAGGTAATTTAAGTATTTTACCTGTCAAATAATCGCTAGTGAGAGAGAGGCGATGCGGTGGAGGTTTAACTGTGTCAAGTCGAATTGTAGATTCTGAAGAGAAACCTTCTGGTGCCTTCCAGGATACCTTAAAATAGCCCACAGCTGATTTATTACATTATTAGTACAATAAAAATCTCAGACACATAATTAAACCAAAATCTCAGGAATATACTCGTAGTATTCAACTGTTTATGGCATTACTTGTACCTAATTTTATTTAGAGTTTGTTAAACAGTATGGATGCAGTAATCTGTACCTACTAATAAACTGACTAAAATATTGAGGAGTTAAATCTTTCTTTTAAATTACAGGGTCACTAATGTTTTCATTTAAACAGTAACTATTCCAAACTCGATAGACAATTGGCAACAATTTTATTTTGCGTTTCATTTCTCATTTTTGTAACGTAATAAAGAATATTTATAATCTATTATTTATTTTTTTCTATGGGTTTTCTGAAGTAACAGCAACACGAAATGTTTGAAATTAGAATTTAAATTACTGTTCATTTAAATTGATTTTAAATAGTACCTATTTCGTGAAAGTTTTTAACAATAAATGTATATATATTTTTATACTGTGTAAAAACGAAAATCACTTTTTTTTTATTTGATAGTACTATTGCCTTGTTGTGTCCACACGATTTATGAAGTTTTTCCGACATATTGGCTGTTAATATTAAATGTGAAACAGTAGTATTACTTTTGGTTGGTACAAAACAAACTACAAAGGCTGAGCTGTTCAAGTAACGAATGGCGCCACTTGGGAACTTCGAAATTCATAAGAGGTAGAGCTTAGTATTTATGTAACAAGTACCCTAATTAGAACTTTATATGTGGATTGTGAAACAAATCCTAAGTGATCCCTTTCAAGGAGACGGCTTAGAATTAACTTTACATGATGCTTAAATCTCTCAGCGAAAGGTCGACCGAACTGAGAAGATGTGGATGAAGTAATATAAATCATCAAAAAAGTTTACGATTGGTCTTATTAAAATGAAAACAGACGGATTTTTAAACTTTGGCCTTACATTTTCAGTCTACCGCACCGTATGCTGAACTGATGAAAGCGATAATTCCATTCCATGCGATTATAAGGTTCATTGACTCTGTATATGTATGTGCGTTACGGTAAAATAAAAAGTAAAGTAAATATTAAATCACGAATAAACATCTGGACACAATTTCATAAAACATGCACCATAAATGTTTTCAAATTAAACTTTTTATATTTTCATTGTTTTATATTTAAAACATTGCAATAATAAATAGAAAAGCTTACATCGGGCAGCAGTGGCGCGGTGTGGGCAGATACTCGTCGTACAGGTTGAGACAGTACTCTGGGAGTAGGCAGTTGGGATCTCGACCGATTGTTCGGCAATTCTGATTGTGTATCATTTTTAATGACAATAGACGAAGACAGCAGAAGCTCATTTTTACGAAGACTAGATCCTATTGAAAAAAAAAATACATCAAACTCTTGAATAAATTAAAACATTTTACTTTGACAATATTATCGTAATTGAATATTAAAGGTAAGTAAATAGTAATTACATTATGACCGTAAGTGTTACACCGTGCTTTAGATAAACATATAATAGAAGCGAGCACCTACACTTTACGTCTCACCCCGCAGCTACCTAAGGCGAGGTTTAGCGCTTACGATCAGACTATGTTGGACTTGGAACAACGATTTGATTTCAGATCGCACCACATCTATGTAGCCATGTAACTCGAGGTATTGTTGGCTTTTAAAGACATAGTCATTACGTTTAAGATAATAATTGGGAACGACTGTGTAACGTGGCTCCTAATGTACGAGCACAGACAGCTAGTAAAATTTTATTGTTAGCGGTCACTTATCCGAGAGTCGAAAGTGTTCTGCCTGGACTCTCCTTACAGATTGTTTGAGATCTGCAAGTGCGTCAATGCCTGAAGTGTTACATATATTATGTAAGGACATTTATAGCACTATTATTTTCTTTTAAAAGCTAAAAGTTATTAATTCTGTTAGTGAGTAAATTACCATTACCGTTACCGTTACAAGCTCCATGGTCTCGTCCGTTGTTGAGTACTACAGCATCCGAATCAGACCCCGTTCGTTTCTTACGCCTGAGACTTGGTTTTGAAAGACGCCAGCTGTAACCACGTTGAACCCGACATTTGTCTTCGCTGGTTGGTGTTATTGCAGTAAGACTTCTGAAATTTATCCAATGTATACTTATCTACTCACCCCTCAAAACGTAATATAACGTCTAGTTTTACGATTGATAATTAAAAACCAAAAAAGTATGTTTATAATAATCGGTGCACTTACTTTTGAGAACTGAGCAGACTCGATTTGTCGCTGATGTTGAGACAATTATCATCCTTAGCAATAGTGACTTGTAAATTTTTCTCTGGCACTATGGGAGATGGTAATGATCTAGGTGTGGTAGGCGACGTCGATGCAGGAGATGTAATTCTTGTAGGAGGAGGAGCTAAAGTCAAAGGGGGAGGAGCGAGAGACATTGGCGGTAATCTGGCCTTCTCAGCACCTAACTGTGCGACCGCGGAATGAAGCGTCAAAGTGTAGCTATTTGGGGGCTTAAGTAATCCTGGTATACTTGTACACTGCAAATAAAGATTTAGTAAAAGCTGTAAATAATCTTTTTCAATTCAGAAATCTGGCACGCCATTAATAAGTATAAATTGCTAAGTGTACTATAGCATTAGACATACCGATGTCCGGTCAATTGAATCTAAGCTCGAAAGCATTGATGATCTTTCAAGAGTAAGATTAAAGTCCCTGAAGGATGCCCCAGGCTCTAAAGTGGTGGATGGTGAATCTTGAGGAGTGGCTGCGGTATGAGTTATCATCGGTACCACTGTCGTATTCTCTACCGCGTTTGTATTATTTGCAAGCATTTTTGATTCCTAAAACATTATGAATAAATAAAAAGTTTGATTAACAAGTAAACGAACAATACACATTTTAAAATTATTGTAGATTAAGTATTTAACATATTGTACAACGAAATATTCATTCAGTGCCTCACTTTGTATGAACCAAAAAATAATATGATTAAAACTATTAATTTTAATTTAAAACTATTACTACTAATTCGCTACCGCAAAGCTTGCATCGGTATACGAGTATAATGAATACCCACATAGTCGTAACAGAATATTCTTGAAATTCAAATAAACCCCTAGCATATATGAGTAACCTGATTTATTTACCGTAGCAATGATTTTAGCGAGAAATGTTTTGCATGAGCCCGTATTTGCATAGTTCTTTGTGTATTCGATCGCTTCTGTGTCAAAGGAAACACGAACTCACCTTTTGTATATTGCATTTGTTTGATTGCGCGCAGTCCTTGCAGAGGCTCGGGTGATGAGACTGCTTAGTTTTGCGACGCGATCGCGTCGGTTTGTCTTTGTGGCCATTCACGTCGTCTTTCAGGTTAGCTTTTCTGACATCGTCCGCAGAGCGCCAGTAGTTTTTTATTTCATTCTATTACAAAAGCAAAGTTGTAAAAGATAGGTTAGTTTAAACTATGTTGAGTGCAAATTATATGCGTTGTTCAGCTGCTTCTTCGGCTCCAAAATGTACACGAGCGAAAGTTTGGCTAGTTAGCAAGTTCCGGATTGAATTTGCAGCAAGTGGCGCTGTTTTTCGCTGTTTCCTCGCACTACTTGCCAATGAAAGTTTCTACGTAGTTAGTTCGATACTTTCCAAATAACACGCAGAATTTATTGTTACAAGAAATGTCATCATAATTAAGACATTTATTTAGCAGGACAGTAATATGAATAAAATATTAAAACTCACTTGTGAAAAGCTGTCGCTGGAATGTGAACCTGAATTGGACTCGTCGTACTGTAATTCATTGTTGTCAGAGAAGCATTCGCTAGACAATTTCGATTTGGCTAATTCGCGTTGCTCGCGCTCCCTTCTTTCATTTCGCTACAAAGTTATTTGCTCAGTAAAAATATATTTTCAATTCGAACAACGACAATTTCTCAATTTATATAATTTACCTCAGAACTAAACCCTTCAACCAGAATAGCTACAAGCAAATTAAACAGAACATAATTGCCAAAAGTCATAAGTGCCACGAAATATAATGCGGCCCAGTGACTTGTTTTTTCCATACCGTTGAACAACACAACATTCCAATCTTCTTGTGTCAAAACCTGGAAAATATAAGCTCAACTGAATACCTTGCTTATCTGCTCAAGAACGCTACCACAACATGTATATCCAAAATTAATAAGATCTTTAATAAATTAAAAATAAGCCAGGTGTGCTGTTTTCGTGTTGAAGTCGTGCTTTTGTGTAAACAATTGGTAAGTTTCAAATGTGACAAAATTAACCAAACAAAATGAAACTTTTCGTTAGTGAAGAAAGTGTTAGTGTTACAATGTTCATGTATGTAAGGTGTAATAGTGTACACAAAATATACGAAGGGGAACACAGACGGCGATTTGGAGTACACAAGCCAAAGGGTTCAGCATTTCCTAAATCTACTAAGCAAGATGCACTAGCTATGGAGCGCTCCTTAAAATGCATAACTTGACCAAACCAAATAACTAACATTGCACGACGAGTTTCTCGCTCGTTTCAGGTGTAGGTAATGTGCCTGATTAGTCTTCTAATGCCTGAATATTAGAAGTAACAACTTTCGGATACATAGCTTGATCGAATAGATGATGGTGTTTGAGCGGTACGAGAAACACGCGACGTCTAACTCTAAAAGCAAATTCGTAAAGGATCGCAAATAAACCGACTGTATACGTTGGCTAACATTAGTCTCTCAAGGCTTACCTGGAATACGGTGACGGTAGCCCAGAGGATGTTATTAAAATGTTTCCTGTCGCACTCACACTTGGGATGATGTGAAATGATCTCCGGGCAGGTACAGTCTCGCTCGACGCCATTGTCTTCGACGTACTTGCAAAACTTACCACCAAATAGATACATGCCCAGAATACTGCGCGTCGTGAGTCCGATGAAAAAATGAAAGAAAAACAAAATGCTATGCGCAAACGCCGCGACCGAGTCGTCCTGACGATATTTTATTACGTACGCGACGGTAACACTGCATCTTGGTGTTAGGAAAACTAATTTTACGCATCATAGTGGTTACATAAAGGCGTAATGAAAATCGGTGTTTACAATTCGAATTATTTTGACGTCCATCATTACATTAAATGACAGACAGTTACGGTTATTTTGTGCCCATAAAATTAATTAAGAGCAAAATTAGTCTTACTCATTGATATTGCATTTGATTTATTTTAAAAGCGATTAGTGAAGCAGTGTTATCGCCGTAGGTACGCTACCACCGATTATTTGTTAATATAACTAAATTAATTACCGAATTTATTACATTTTGTTTAGTGCATGTTCCCCAATAAAATTATTATCGTAATTAACATTCATGTTTATGTACTGCCTCATTATCTCAGAACAATAAAATGCAATGAAATAAATGAGAAGAGAAAAATAGAAGAAAGTAATGTGCATAAAAGATACTGAAAGTTTTCATTCAGATCGACTCATAACATAGTCGTTTAAATGTCATTCGTATTAGATGCATCAATTGAAAAACATAAGTTTACAATACTCATATTAATGCATAAAGAAAATATAAGTAGGAATTAATGTAAATGGATTAAAACTTCAGAACATAAAAAATTGGAAATTGCTATGTGAAAAATAGGAAAAGAATCGGAAATAAGATTGTTACTGAAGTTAATAAAAGAAAAATGCAGAAATGCAGGTTATTGACGAAACCAGTGAAATTATACACAGCGGATTTTATGATGGGAACTTCACTAATTTCGTTGAAATTTTTTTA
This sequence comes from Microceris scylla, assembly GCA_018245595.1. Lineage (NCBI taxonomy): Eukaryota > Metazoa > Arthropoda > Insecta > Lepidoptera > Hesperiidae > Microceris > Microceris scylla. The sequence continues at coordinate 5,135 of DWDT01002807.1, read as the reverse complement.
AGACAGACCTAAATAATAGAAGCAGCATGCAAAGTGACAGAGATAGTATTGTTTATACTGAGTATAACTGTAGTGGGAGTTATAGAATCGACGAAGGGTTAATCGCGACTCGGCTCGACCGACCTGAATCTAACCTTCTACTTAACCAAGCTCTCCGACTAAATGTGCTCTCGACATTTATGGGTATATCACAACATAACAAAGTGATAATGAGACTAGGTGAGATTGGAGCGTTTTGTTACGAATGGTTCTAGATCTGTTCACTACGCGGGAACTAGGATAGCGGTTACGCGACTGAACGCCTGTTTGACAATGCACAATGCTGCAAGCCTATTCAATCGAACAATAGGTCACTTGAATGAAAATGAAAAATTGGACAAACATAAATTGAATCTTGCAACAGAGTGAACGGTCGTCGATTGTGTACTCGCGTGGTTAGTCGATTAGCCGTCATGAGGACAATCTTCTATTAACACTGATTGTCGTTCTGTCGTGAGTGTTGATACTGCAGACGGACCCGTAGGTAAAAGCGTTTAGTAAAATGTTGCAAGTTCAGTCTGTTTTGGATTGTCTGTTAGATACTTTATTGAAAATGTTGAATACCTGAAACACCGTGACAAAGGCCCACAAGAGCGAATCAAAGTTTTTTCTGTCGCACTCTTGATCGCCCTCTTCGTCTTTCTCGCAGAATTTGCACCCGAAGAGGTTCATACCGAGGATGCTGAACGTTACCACGCAATATACGATTAGATAATAATACGATTGCTACTGTCCTTTCCATATATAAAGGAGGAGAAACGATATATAGAAATAGGTGTAAGATATATACTAAGGTGAAGTGATAAGGTGCAGGTACAAATAAACTCAGGTGGACAAAGCACAAAAGCGTGAAAGACACTATGATAAATAAGATTTTAAAGAAGAAGAAGAAGAAAAAGTTTGTAGAGAGTGTGGATAGTGGTAGTGTGTAGTGGGCAGATGTCGAAGACAGAGGTGGTCAACACAAAAGGATCGAAAACGAAAAACAGGGGAAATCACTCACAGTTACATTAGTGCACGGGTAAAAGGATGCGGGTGTGACAGTTAAGTAGAAATTTTTATTTACGAAGACTCGAGTAAATCTTCGATCTCTACGGAAAAATTAAAGATACGATTGACCAATCATTTACTGATTGCTTGGGAGCGTATTCTACTTGAGTACTACTAAGAGTCATGATTTTGAAAATTATAGAAGATTAACGAAAATCAAAAGACTAGGCTTTCAGTTTAAGTGTGTAAGCTAAGACCTAATCGCATAACGCAAGTTGAAGAAAGACTGAAAATAATGAAAATAAGGAACTACATTCGAATGTAGTTAGTCGATAGAGTTTATTCATAATTTCTCATCCTACTAACGTTTTGTAAAGTAAATAATAAGTTCGAAATGAAATATAGGAGAGACAGAAAGAGCTTTGTAAAGAACCTCAGTAAAAAATAATAATTTTAATGTAGCAGCTTCAAGTTACTTCATTTTTATTTCGTTTTGTAATATGTTTATTTCTTTTATTTATTGACATGCAATTTATTTCGATATTTTAACATTATTTAATTTTACTACCACGGCGGTGTTCTATGTGTAACAAAACAGCTAAAATATTTTTATTTTCAACTCAACTCCCAGTAGTGAAATAACAAAACTACATCATTTTTCTTCACTTACTCTAGGTCAATAACAGTTTTATTTGACGTTACGCTATGCTATTATTAGGCTAGGGAGTAATTACCTGAATATAAAAATAAAAAGTACTAGCAGAGAAAAAAACACGGCGACGTTGTCCATTGTCCTCAGCATGACGAACAGTTGTCGTCTCAAGTTAGGCATGAATCTAACAAGTTTTAGTATGCGCAAGAGTCGAAACGTGCGCAACACCGAGAGACCCGAACTTCCCGCTAAATCCTTATCGCTTCTCAGACTTTGAGCTAACTCGAATGCGCTGTGCAAAAATTTAAAAATTGTTCAAAATCAAATTAAACACCTTAAAGATATACACGAGACATATAATGATTTCGCTTACCTTAGAATCACTATCACTCCATCGAATACGTTGAAACCGTTGGAAATGTACTTAAAGGGTCCTTCGGCGATGATTTTAAGGATCATTTCTATCGCAAATATCGCTGAGAAAACAACATTACTTATTTCGACGATAACCGTTAGTTCCTCTGGTTGGTTGTGGTATTCAATACCCATTGAGAGTGTATTTATGAGAATGGCTAGCAAGATTCCTAAAATAAATAATGTATTTATGATAGGTAGATAAGAGGTAAATGAAATCAAGTACACATTCTGTTACTCATACCTTGTTGAAAATACTTGTGGTCAACAATAGTTTTTATATGTTTCCTTAGCAAAGATAGTAATCTTGATATTCTTTGCCAGAATAATGAGCATATGTTAGAGAATTTTCCTTTCCTGGTTTCCTTAGCTGCCGCTTCTGCCATTATTAAATCTACACAGCACGAAAAATCTTCTATTTCTACAATCTGCAATATCATCGTTAATGTCATGACAATGTGATATGTTTCCTGTATTATTTTAAACATATCATATTTATTTTAGTACTTTTTTACTGGAATATGGGTTATTTATTAAAATGAACATGATTGTTATATAACACAAGTTTATTTTTTGGCTATGGAAAAATCAATATGATTTATGCACCTTGGTTTCTGACTTCTCTTCCCCGGCTCTTTTACTGATTCCTTTAGTAAGTTCTTCAAAAAACGAGTCCAAAGCAACTTGTCCAGTGGGTAAGGCCGCAGAGAGCGCACCAGACAAAGCCAATAACTCCTGACAGGACATGGTGCCGCCTGCTGCAGCGCGGTCCTCGGCCATGTCGCCTGCCGGCAGGTCGAACTCTACGCCCCCAAATTATTGCCGCTACAGTGTTAATAATCCTAGTTTCAACTTATCACTACTAAACACCTTATTCTTAAAAGCATCTGCACATTTTAGGAACAAAAATGTTTGGGAGTATACATAAATGTGAACATCGATACATTTATAAAACACACTTAACACATAAATCCTATAAAACAACTCGAAAAAGCTAAGGGTTTGGCTCTATTTTGTACTGTAAAGGTAGAAGGCGAAATATCTAATATTATCTAAACAGTTTTAGTGGGATTTAGACGAAAAGAAGTGCCTATAGAAAGGGAGTGGAAGAGTATAAAGAAATTAGAAGATCATATTGCGCATGCCTGTCTAATAGCGCGTCTAGACCTACTCTCTCTAGACTCACCACTTTGGCTCTTTAGCCAGTCACGTTGGCACAATGAATCTACAAATATTTATGCATATGTTAAGATACTCCAGTTGCAATGCAAATTTTAACGAAACCCATAAGAATTGATCGAAGTTAAGCAAAATTCAGAACGTGTCAAAAGTTTGAATCGAGGGTGCGTTTGAATAAGATTAAAATGGATAGTTCAGAGGTTTATTTTTCGAAAAGCATTTGTTCGATTCTGCTTATGTTGTTATTGGGTAAATTATATAGTTACCTGTCTGAGTCATTTTTTCAGATGAACATACATTATGGGGGTGCGCCGCGTGGGGCGCGTTGGGTGCATGTAGTAGAACTGTATCGCTGAACATTACCGAAGACCGACGTCGGGCAAGAGACGGAGGTGATAGCAACGAGAGGTTAGACGCGTTCTGTGTAATAGGAGTATTCAATTAAAAAATCATTTGGATGACATACTCCATTAGTCGAGTTAAGGATTTACACAGATGCACATGAATTAATTCTTGATCGCTTATTCTTTATTGACCTATATTCTGAATTGATTAGGTTGCAGATTGTAAGCTGATCTCTAAAGTTAAGCAACACCGGACGCAGTTCGCACTTATATTAAGATGACTGTCAGTAACAAATTAGGCAGCGGTCAGTATAAGATCCCATTAAGCAATGGATCCCGGTTGATATCGTTGGACAAGAATCGCTAACCCTCGTCGAAGACGCAGTAGCACGAGGCACCCTTGCTTAGTAATGAAGCGTAATGAGTATTCCAGTCAAATGTGTTAATTACTAGCCAAGGCAATGTTAATTACTATGGAGTAGTGACATTTTGTGAGCAAAAAGCTCGTACCTATTATAGGTTTCAGTAACTAACGTTTTTATCGTGCTAATTAGTTGTATATCGGTACTCCGTAGAGTAGGATTTGATGCTTCCTAAAGCGAATTAGAGAATTTTGATTGGAGTAATGTAAGGATAGATATATGTATCTATATAATTACCTCAAGGTCAGCGGCCGACAGCGAGGGTACGCGCAACAGGCTGGGTCGGCCGAGGGGCTCATCGCCCCCCTCGTCCGTTTTGCCATTACCCTGCAACAATATCTCCAGTTATTTCGGATGAAGTAACTTAAAAAAACATTTTCCCATTGGTAATATTTGAGTTGCTGTAACTTATTATATTGAATATACATATGTTATATGTATTACTGTAAGTTTGTTAATTGGTATAATAAGTAATTTTTGATAGAATATATTTTCAACAGTGTTTATTTATATTTTCAACGGTGGTTATTCTCGTATTTTCCGATTTCAAGTCACGCATAACATCCACTTCAATAAAAGTGAAATTCTATCTAAATTGAATTGCGTTTTCTTTCTCATCACATTGTCAAAATTGTACTCAATACGTAATTGAAATTGAAAAGAAAATAAAAGTATGATTTAATTTAAATATCACTTTGAGCATTCTCAGAGGAATCCGATATCCAACGGGCCAAATAATTTCTAATCTAAATACGAATAAAAGAAACCATTAATCGGTTGTTGAGAAAATGGCTCAATTTGAGATAGTTAATTTCACGGGGCGCTTCTTAAATTGATATTCGATAGCAGAACGCTCAGATTTCGGGAAAGTAAGGAGTCGGGGATAAGATTTATTTCAATTGAATGGTTTGTTTACAGCTAGTCTCATATCGAAGGGCGGAATGTCATCTACTAACTTATTAACTTAATCTCATTTTTTGTTTATATAACGTAACATCACAGATGAGTGTGTAGTACACCACGTTTCACCAGTTACGTTTACGTCCCATGGAATAGGTGGTGAGCCTATTGCCATACACCGGGCACAGATCCAGA
>DWDT01002806.1:0-13179 GCA_018245595.1 Microceris scylla | reverse complement strand
TTCGACCCGGGAATCGAACCCGGGACCTCCCGATCGGCAGTCGCACATGCAACCAACACGACCAACGAGGCAGTCTAATAATAATAATAATAAATAATTGTACTATATGGGAATTGAACTTATTAAGGCTCAGCAATCGGGATTGCTATCAATTAGACTTACATACCAGACATTTGCGATTGTTACAGTGTTTGCCGCATCTCTGCGATGCTATTAAACCCTAGTAATGCTGTCAAGAAACATGAATTATTACTTACGTAAGACACATCAACTGGAATAAAATAACGAACAATTACTTCCAAATAAGCTCTATACACGGAAAATGAGTTCAATACAGATCATTGTACATGTGGCAAATTAAACTCTGTGTTCGCATTAAACCGCCGCATTCGATTCAGTAAGCCACACACAAGTCGAATCTCCACCGTCCGAGAGCTTTCGCAAATAATATTTCACGCGAAACAAAGCTCTTACGATCCGCGGCCCGACAAAGCAGCGTCGCAAATCTCATTTGCAGACAACAAACAGATAACTATCTCATTCTTTCAACAATGGCCGGCGGTATGAGGCGAGCCTAATTAGTAATATTCAGGGTGCATTGTGGCCGTTATCTGGAAATGTACAATAAGATGGAAACGCGTTTATCTAGGCCGATACGGTGGAAGCGGGCAGCGACAATTATCAGCCAATGACGTCTGCGCGCTGCGTTTTTGTTGCGAGACCGCTGACCGAGCGCAACTTCAACGCCGATTTTTATTATTGCGCAACATCCATTGCTTCTTCCCAAAGTGTATAGTTTTACAACTTTAATACAAACGCATCAATGGACGTTTAATCCATAGAAGTCCGCTGCGCGGTTGATACAAAGATGGCATCAGATCCTGCATACGTAATGGTTGGTAGTGCTCACTCGTGTACCCACTGCTTATTGTTCGCGCTTGTCGCGACTTAAATTGAATATACAGAGTTACGAGGCTTCCGAGTTTCGCTGATATGGAGAATCGGTTTGATTTGCTTTTGAATTTGTTTTGTAGAGGCTTGTTTATGATTACGTGAAGATATTTTTAACTTTTTAACAGTTTAGAGAACTATCTCGAAACAATTATTTTTGGGTATAATTAGGCGCATTTAATATTAAAGTCTTAGAAGTGTACTGAGGGGTGGGTAAAGTAAAATGTAAAAAGGATGGGGAACGCTATTTGATAGTACTAGCTTCAAACTTTTCATTTAGGAACTTGTCCTCAGAAAGGGAGACCATATATCTTGCTCCATTCCTTACTTTATTGCGATTTGTTGAAAATAGTGACCAGCCAGCCCGTTCGAAGTTTTTATACCACCCTGAAGGCTTTTGACCAGATTTTACGATGGTTACTTAACAATTACAACAGGCATCAACAGCTTTGTGGAATTTCGAATGCATGAAAGCGCCTCGTAAATTTCCTTAGCCTTTCTTCTAAGTTGACTTGACTGCCTTGTTGATCGAGTCGTTGCAAGTATGACTGCTGATCGAGATGTCCTTGGTTCGATACCCGGGTCAAATAATTTAAAATTTTACCAACCGATTTTCAATAAATATTTCTAGTAGTGGCGCGGAACCTGGATCTGTGCCCGGTGTATGGCAATAAGCTCACTACCTATTCCACGGTAGGAATTAAACGTAACTGGTGAAACGTACGAATATACTACCATCCTTCTGCCTACCGCTTTGAGAATTAGAGGCGTACTGTTACGTTTTTTATGGCTTCTAACATTTACCCAGCCTAGCCTCAGCACATCGCCTGGGATTCGTAATTCTATTAAGGTTAGTGCATGATATTTGAGAAAAAAAATATAATGCAACAGAATGCTCGTTAAGTAACAAGCATATTTAAAAAACGAAAAATTCTCTGTATTTCTTCAAAAAATCTTATTCTATTCAAAGCTAGTGAAAAATATCATAATTGTCATTAATATTGGATATTTTTTTCACTATACAAAAAGACTGTAATGAACACGACTTGGGAATATTATACAACACAGGTATAACAGGGTAAGCGAAACGGGCCCGGAGTTCCTTACGAACACCGACACAGCGACCGCCGACAGTGCGTAATGCGCAGTAGGGACACGCAAAAAGCACTTACAAATGTCAAAATAATTAGATACCGCTTACAACTGTTTAATTTTTTACAAAACGCCTGTTTGTTAGCGATCGGCCGGCCATCTTGATCGCTCACGATGTTACCAACATGAATATTTGATCGGACTACATCGGTTCAAAATTTGCTACGTCTCAAAATGAGTTAGTTGTCTAACTATAGCCGAGTTACGAGAAGAGATGGAAACAAGATCGATTAGAAACAAATTGAATAAAAAAAGTTCTGTAGGTTCTTATTATTTCTATAGGAAAATAATATAATTGACTGAAACTTGGATTTTGCAACTAGACGTTGTCAAAACCACATCCCTGAAGTTGCTCTAATTTGAGCGAAAGACGTGTTGCTAGAGAAGTTTAGCATGCTTCGTATAACAATGCTAGGAATTAACAAACTAATAAAGGATTTCCGAAAAAGTAACGAACGACTCAATTAGCGTTAATTCGAATAACAGTTACTGATTGCCATTATCGTCATCGGCACCTAACCCTTTCATAGCTAAATGATTTAACACGGGTACGTCGAATGAGAAAATTCAAAAGCTGTTCGGAAAAGATTCAAAATCTGCTACATGACCATACAGCTTGAAAAGCCTTAAAGAGAACTCTGAATTCCTAACTCTCTAAAATTTAAAATGATATACACTATTGTAGAAACTAGAAACTAATACTCATACTTGAAGCGATAAAAAAGAATAAATCGCTTATAGTTCACATCAGTTAAGTGGACCACTTTGCTGCATTGCAGAAAAACAAGGAAAGTTCAGTTGTCAGTGCAATTTTTTTGAACGTGATATAAAACAGATAATTCAACAGTTTTATCTGATCGGTACATCAAAGGGCCCGTGATATAAAAAAAAATAATTTGATTGTTCTTGAATATCTTTTTACGAGACGTGTAGCTTGGAGAGCATTTTTGTAACATTAGTCTTCTCCAGAGTTTTGGTTCAATTGAGTTTTTATAAAGAGTTATAAATGTCTATTAATATTTACCGAACAGTTGTACAATTATTGAATTATAAATTTTAATACAATAAGGTTTATAATATTTAGTCGATGTAGATATTAAAAGTGTTAAAATATTATTCGTTTATTGTAATTAAAATCAAATGATTTCAAATTATTAGCTTTTTTATATTTAAAGTAATGTAATCTGTAAAACAACTACGATATCAAAAATATAATTTAAATTTTTATCATATTAATTACCAGTAGTATTTAGTAAACACCATAGCAAAATGACTATGATCATCATATGATATGATATTTAAGCATATTTATGATATCGATTAATAATAATAATATTGGTGAATGTTGTTAATCATAATTTATTGATAAATCAATTTGCATTTGTCGTGATGCAGAGATATAATCTGGAAGCATTACGATTTGTACTTATCACAAGAACGTATTTATCTAGTGACAAAAACTGTAATCTTTTGTGCGTATTCGGAACACCTTCGTTCAGATCAGTAAACTATGGATAAAATATTGCGTGAAAACAATCACGAAAGGGAGGAATAATTAAAAAAAAAAAGCATGAACACGACGAAAATGTAAATATAGTATGGGCAAGCCTTTTAAGAAAATAACCCAAAAATTCACAATTTCACTTGCACAGCCCGTTCAAACAGAAAGCCTGAAGGGTTGATGATCGCCTAAGTCAAATGATTAGAGACTCTTATTCTTGACGGTTTTTAGTATTTTCGATCCTACCCAGACCAAGTGTTTCAGTGATGAATATCAGGATTTATTAGGTATCCGGGTATAATATTACCTCTTCAAACATATATTTCAAAAGACAAATCATACATGTAATTTCTCAGCTGCCTGGTTACCGTCGTTCGTATGAGTTCTCTCCAAATACATGCAAATATTTTCTCAGGCAAAGGCTGAAAGCGTGCCTTTTTATTTTGTGATGATCTTAACTTATATTGTAATGAAGCATTGTATCATAATAGACCACCAAAGGAAAGTGGTCATATATATACATAGATATAAGCAACACTAGAACTATCAATGCACAACATGACAGTTACGGTCCAATTCCAAGCTAGTCAGTGAATTTTGAAATTTGGCGACTGAATATTTTTAACATATACTAGAGTACTTTAGATTTTTATGATGATACTTTTATGATAAGTTTGCAGACAAATCCCAACCTAATAATTACAGCCAATATCATTACATGTTATAGGTAACCAATGGGATCAGCAAGTTAAAGCTTTCTTTCGACGTTGTCAACATTCATTTCAAATGTTTTGAGATACGAGAGTAGATTGATTTATTTAACAATAGCGTATTTCAGGAGTTGTTTTCTATCCACTTCAGTTCTGCCATAAACATTCCTCATGCCACTGGATCGAAATATTTGCATATTAACACGCTCATAATTAGTATTTCAATATTAAATATCTAAAATTCAATTACCCACTCGACATTATTCTGTGTAATCGATATTCATTTTTCTAATTGATATTCACTTGTCTAATCGATTTTCATTTCCCTAATCGATGTAAGGTATACCGGGATTCCGAAATGACAAATCCGCAACCGAGTCACAACTCGATAATCGGTAGTCAATATCGTTCGTTTAACGTTTTTTATTGCCCGCCCGCGTCATAACGCAACGTTATGGCTGAAATATATTTCATTACGAAAACATGAGTTGAAATATTTATTGATCGGATGATTTAACGACGGGGCCCGCGGCGCGACCATCTCGCTGCTCGTAAAGGAAATGTTTTTAGGGAACATAGAAAATGATTGTATTTCATTGCTGTTCTTTTGGCATGCTTTCTAACTCCTGACAATAGGAGAGTGGGCATAGATATAAGACTACATGGTGAGTCGAGCGCGAAATAAAATGCCGTTCTTCTTGAGCTAGAGGTTCTAAGAGCATTCAAAGTAAGTTCTAGGAATGGAAGGCAGAGTTAATAGTTAACTACAAGTCTTTTTTACAATCGAAAACAATCATATAGAACACAGCGAGCACCTTGCCAGCAAGCGAAATAAAATTTTGAGCCCTGGCTATTAAGTCCAATTGGAGTCTTATTGGATGTAGAACTAACAGCAGACAATATTTCAATACAGTTGACGTGGAGGAAGCATGATATATCCGTAAAGATAGACATATTTTACTATCCTTGCACTTAACATCGTAAAAAAGGTGTGATGGTGAAATACATATAAAGTAATTTGCATTTGTCACTTAGTTTTAAGGTTCAGATATAGTCGTTTCTATTATATCATTCACAGTTGAATAGCTCCACTGTAATTTTAAAATATATTCTGTGAATTGTTTCATAGAATATATCATATCAGTCAGGATTTTGCAAAATATTATTTGTTGTCTTTCATTATTATCAAACATTTTTACTTTACTAAGAGTTAATTTAAAAGAAATATCTAAGCACCCTATACTTTCATCAAGTTCTGAGCTATTTACGTACCAAATCTCAATAAAATCGGTTAAATGGTTTGAACATAAAACGCTAAACCAGAAACACATACAAACTTTTGTATTATACACAGAATATTATTATACATTAGCATATTATACACAATATCCATATAATTGAAGCCGCCACTGGATTGAATCAAGTCATTTATCTATCGCAATTATATAAGCCGCAGTAAAATCTTTTATTCCATGCGTCGACATCTTTTTCATTAACATATTATAATGAAGTATTAAGTCGTTAGTGTTCGCAAGTAATAACTGCTTTCCGCTGGCTTTGCATCTATAACCAGCCGCGTATAAAATGATCTTTCATTTTGATTATTGGCAAGTTTATGTGTCTCAACAATCGCGACTCCAATCAAATTTAAGTCATTAACCGTAGGTCCAAATTCGAAGATTCAGAAACACTAGATCTTACAGAAAAAAATTGACCCTAATTTTGCATTTTTTCATATTGTCTTGAAATTATACGTTTCGTTTTAATTTTAGCGTTATTGCTACGGTAACCGAAAGTATCGACATCTAGTAAATACATGGCTTAGTAAATGAAAATAGTCTCATAAGTTATAACATCTGCTGCCCGCCTTAAGTCTAATGTACTACACGATCGACGTTAATTAAATATTATTAAAATCTCTCAAACTGACTTTTTAAGACACAGACTTAAATCTAAAGATCTATACAGCGCTAACTGATCACATATTAGACAGAGCCGTGGTGTGGCGACCAGACAGGTGGTAAACTACAACAACGTTATGTCACGCCTGTTATCCGCGTAAAGGTAGGCAGAGGAGTGTAGAACATTCGCACGTTTCACTAATTGCGTTTACATACCACAATTGAATAGGTGGAGAGCCTATTGCCACATCTACACACATCATACACATCTACACGCCGAACCAATACTAGAAATTTCCCCATACTTTATCCCAGGACCTACCGATATGTAGTCACGCTTGCAACCACTCGTCGAAAATTCAAAATAAATGATTATTTAAACAGTTTTATAGCCAGAACCGGAACAAGCACTTGTGAACCTCACGCAATATTTGTCTTGGGTTAGAATCGAACTTGCAACTCTCGGATCATCAACCAGATCCACTATCCACTCCTCCAACGTGTAAGAATTGTATCGAAAGCATTCGATAACCCATCGATCAAGAATCGAGAATCGATTATTATCAGTAATTTCGCAGACAACCAAAAAGCAACCCCAAATGCCTTGTGCAGCCTTCGCGAATACTTCTATAATGAAACGACAATTACCTACAAGCAGCCTCAGATTCCTGGAGACATTATGTAATCGGGAATCGAACCCCAATAAGCTTTCACTATTTGTTCTCGAGGACAACTCACTTAGCAAAAATGGCGATATTTCAAAATAAGGTTCCGTTCAGTTCTTGAATAACTTTGATATACACAGTACATAAAAATTTCGCTTAAATCATATTCCACCTTTCAGCAGCACCCGCTTGATGAACACCTAATTGGAAATTTCGTACCAAAACGATGTATAAATTCATAAATACGATTCTACAGGATAATAAAGACAGTACACATGCATTTAATTAAAGTTACAGCAAAACGTAAACCATCAATACTTCAATGACGCTATTAAATAAAATGTAAAATTACACCAATAAAAACGGGTACGAGCTAATAATCGCTCTTAATCGGTGCCACATTAACGCAAGTTCGATTACTTATGAAAATAATAATAATAATAACGAGCACTGGTAAAAAAACTTAATTTCGAGAAGTGAAATTAATTATACGAGTTACCCTTGGCGACTGTGCTTACGCTTTTTGCAACCTTTTTGCATTCAAATACTTTTTTTGCAGGAATGCAACGCGACCATTGGTAGGGGCGCTCGCATTTATCGCATCGGAGACGTTCAATTGTTTTATAAATAAAGCCACCGCAAAAAATACTATCGATCAATCGTGCGAAAGTCAAGTGATGAGAGACGATAACGCATCGCGCAGTCCAATACCGACCCTGTTACTGACAGCTCAAAACACATTTTGAATTGTAAACCAGCCGCGGACACGCATCGAGACTAAATCAGAACAGCTGGCAATACAATATCGACTATAAATCTGTTCGCTCAAGATTTATTTTTGTATAAAAGCGACGCGCGTCATAATCGTGCGTTCGGAGACGTGAAAGATTCCGTACGAGAGCTGTCCAAACATTTTATACTTTCAAATACAGGGTGCGTTATCTGTGGTGATGATCTGAAATCTCCTATCTGCGATCAGAGTTGGATCCTTAGATCTTTATTACATGTATTTCAAAACGCCAGCCCGGTCCAGATAGCCAGTGCGGCTTATATTTTGAAGCGATGTCAAATAGGGCCATTGTTTACGCGCTCGGCTTATCCGGTGTCGTCAATGGCTTGACGTATTTATTGAGGGCTGTGACGGGCCCCATTAAATCGTTGATATTGATAAGATCATTTCTGAGTGATAAGGCGATGGCCATTTATGGGTCGCTCAGATATATTCAGCGATAATGTGATAAAGTCGCTGCGACAGGTTATTTTTTAGTAATGACTGAGGAGCCGTTAACGCCTTCGAGGTGGACGTGGCAGATAGCAAAAACGTATGGTTTATATGGAGCCCAAAGAAATTTTTAGAGCAAAGAAATGTATTTATTGCATCATTAATGCTGTGTCTACCAAAAGTACCAAAAAACACTACTTGGAATTCTAACCTAAAATTATTTTCTAATTTCAATAATTTGATTTCATTTCGCAATAATTGTTCTGTCTTTTCGTATAACAATATCATACAACTTATTTAGCGGTACAATTATAACAATGCAAATTTTAAATATATGTATTTTCATAAATAACTTACTAAAGTACTTAATCGTCTGTAACTGTTACTTAATAGGACAGATTGTCTTCATTCTGCGTTTTTATAACCAACTGCTGCTGGCTCAAAGCCGTACAAACACAAGTGGCGAATATATTAAATCAGTTAATTAATATAGACGTCTCATTAGAGCCATATTGAATCGGCCGTAAGATATCGCGTGTGTTTATTCTTTAGATTCGCAAATTGCACCATCAATTATATTTATGGGTTGTAAATTTTATGAACATTTCTAAAGAAATCATCAAATCCACACCTACAAGGAGCAACATAATCGATACGTGTAGTCGCATAAATTATGTTGAAATAAGTCAAAAAGCGTGTAGTGAAACTGGCTAAATGACTAAAAACAGATTCGTCACGCGGGTTTTTGTGTCGCCCACAACGCTATCAAAACTATGTTCAGATCGAATTAATGCGATGTATGTTATAAGCGCCAGGGTTACATGTTTGTTGATATCTTTATGTAACATAAATTCAAGCCTATATTTTCCGAAGGGGTAAGCACGACTTTGTACTCCCAATTTTCACCACTTAGAAATAGGAGGTCAACTTCTTGCCATACTCGAAGTTACTGCTGGCGATTTCAAATCAGAAAATCTCTACAATACTCTACCCGACCTGGGGATCGAATACAGTACCTCTTGTCCAGCTGTCGAGCTTATAAGTTCTACATCAACGAGACAGATATATTGTTATCTCTATGTTTTAATAATTATGACGTCTAAAACGTCTGTTACATCTGCAGACGTACATATTGTGTTATTTCGGTGTTTCGTATATTTTTATGTTCATACAAATTTCTCCATGCTTTTGTCACGTTGAAATAGCAGAAAAGATTTTTTAAAATTTCCTTATACTGGAACCTTGTGAAAGAGAACACGCTATTTAAAATACACTTTTATTATCATCAACCCTTATGATCTTCCACTTTGGGATGTCGATCTTCTTTAACAATGAGAAGATTTTTTAAAGACTTTTAATAAGCTTTCCATAATAACTTACCATTCTTTAGAACCTACAACTATAATAGTGGTCTTGAGAATGCTTTCATCAGTATAGCAAGTGATATTTAATCTTAATAACACAATTAGTAATTAGATGGTAGTTATAAATGAAAATCACTCGCTACTCCTTATGTACTTAGACGCTAATGGTTACATAGTCAATTAATATAAAGTCGCCTACGCTCGAGAATTGTAGCGACATTGACGTACATATTCCAGATATCGTTCAACTAACAATCATAAAGAGGTTTTGCTTTCGCTATTACTGATTTATAATGTTTTCATTTTATTAACACGAACATTTATTGACACACACAGCTATACACACACACATTTATACGAAATCATTGTTTCTTTTACTTTGTTCTTCTTTGTTTTGTTGTAAAATACTAACTGGTATAAAAATTCTACTTTCTTACAAGTATTTGTAGTTACAAATCAAAATGATAACTCTTAGGTATTTATTTATAATGATCATTACTTTGATTTAGTTAAATATGCTTAGACTATTGCCATTATCATTACCTATGTTCAGCAGTGGTGCTGAACATAGGTATCCCTTAATATGAGTAATGGCGCCAAGCCCCTTGACTTGCCACATCCTGCTTCCATCTGCAGCCTTTTGAGAGAATGGTATGTTACAAAAAGCTATGCCCTGCGATTTCTGACCTACGTACCCTGTATTGTGGAAAGATTATACCCTGTATTATTGACAAAAGGTCCCTCAGGTTGAACAAAGCTTCGCTCAATTATAAAAAGAAATTCTTGATTTCAAATAAATCATAGCGGACTCCAAAGACGATCGTAAGTGAAATACCAACACAAAAAACAGTAATGAATTGAAAAATCTCTGAGTTTAAACACAAACAAATAAACAATTTGCCTAATTCTATTGTACTACAGACAGACATCGAAACAGATGTTAGTGTATAATCGGCCATAGAACATATACCAACATAAATAATGAGCGACGTCAAATAAAATCGAGCGTGGGTTGGCCCACAATGAATCTTTGATAGACCAGTTCTGCAAATGGTTTTTTAACTTAATTAATTTGTTACGCGTTACATCAAATGTTATCTTAAAGTAATAATTCTAAAGAAACCATTATATCTTTAGAAATGCAAAAGCGTTCTACTCGTATATCGTAATCTATATCGTCTGTCTGACCGAACAGTTTCAGTCGTCATCGCGATTTATAACTTTTCCTAGCGCTCGTGGCTCAGAAGCATTGATTCATTGCAAAGGTTTTGGTAAAATAAACAAGAAACATCGCGATTTCACATGAACGGACATTTTGCTCCCCATAATTAATATAATTATCTATGTAGGTATATGATTTTCCATACCAGGTACAAAACAATACGTTACGTCATATCGTCTTAAGAGAAGACTAGGTCATAAATACCACAAAAGGACGAGCCTGTGCTCTAAAGTTAAATAATATAAAAGGGCGCAAAAAAGTACACCAAGATCGTAGCCCTTAAGACCCTTAGTATTTGTTTTCTCATATAATAAATAGACTAAGATGTACTTAACGATCACATGTGATATTAGAATTGTTAATTTCAAGTTGAATTGAATTTTCCCTTTTCTGTAAATTTAAATAGAATATTCAACGGTTGATTTGAATGGAATTTTCACTTTTCAGAATAATATCGACATTGACAATCGATCGACATAGACAATAGACATTGAATGTCGACAATAGATAATAGAAATTAGAGATCGACAATAGATATAGAATATCGACAATAAAGTTAAAGAAATTACAGTTTTAAAATATTTTACGAACGCCATTCAGTGAGCAAATATTTTTTTACATACCGCATATATAATAAGGAATGCTAAATGACATTTTATAACAGTCAACCCATTAATACCTTAAGATAAAGATGTATAATTAATTGCTAATATATTATATACATTTTCAATACACCTACATTAAAAGAGAAGTTAAAACCAATTACCTCAATCGCTCATTATGTACAACTCATCCATTTCTCAGTAACACATGTACCTACCAGAGTACCTACACATGTACATTTCCACTGGCACACCATTCACCGCAGAAGAATGCGATCGAGTTATATATAAAAGTGATATTGTAATTAATTGATAAAAATGCCGTACACATAGACCCTCGTATCTAATGTTTACACACATAAATAATTAATGTGACAGATTTGAATAGAGGCGACGTGTGTACGGTTTATGTAATGGGAGAACTGCGAGCGGATCTCAGCGATTGCATATCTTTTAGTGCGATGACTAATTATTTACTGCCAGCACTTAGGTAATGAGCTTGTCTTGTTTTTGTCATCGCACAGTGATCATTTAATTACGAGTTACATAGTGCCAAGTAAATTTATTAGCTATTCTAAACTTACCTAGCTTAACCTGTGCGACATTTACACCATTATGAGAATATTATTTAAATCTTTTATTAATCGACGTTAGGCAGTACTGTACATAACAAATTATTATAACTCTCTCTCTCTCTCTCTCTGATTGTCTCTTATATCACCATGACAAAGTTACTGAACCGATTTGGATGAAATATAGTGTTTTGATAGCTTCAACTTCGGTACAGGGCGCAGATTACATAGATATACTCGTATGTATGTTTAGACGTTTCTTGTGTATTTTAAGACGGATAAATTTGACAGATGACGAAGACTTTGTAACCGAAATTCATATGAATACTAGCTGTCTTGTTGTTCAACTGAGCGCAAATACGACTATTGTTCAAGAGGTCCCGTTTTCGATCCCAGGATCGCGCAAAATAATATTGAGTTTTTGTAACTTGAAATTTTCAGCAATAGCTCTAAATCTAGATCTTTGTTCGGAGTAATAGAGTAGACTTATTCCATGGTGGGACGTACAGTGTAAGTAGTGAACCGTGGAGTTATACCATATTCTACTGCTTATCCCTTCAGTGAAATACAGGCGTGATGGTATGTTAAAAATTTGTTTTGTAATTACAAATGCATATAAATATTATTTCTGATAGTCTGAAACTATTTACCTATCTCCATTTCACATTACTTCAACACATTTCCCAGATCTTCTTCAGACATATAGCTGGTTCAGTTCAACATTAATTCATATTTGTTGCCTTACAACGATTGTAACATTGCAAGCCTTCACATAAGCAAGCAAGCATGTAATGAGTCGTTAACATTCTAATTAATTCGTTAGAAGAAACGCATAACTTAATTAACAATAGGACGAAAAATATCATTACATTTGAATAATCGTTACATACATCGATAGTTGTAGCACCTGCCTAACCCTATATCATAGACGACAACTTGATTGTCGAGTGCAACGATAAACTATGTACGATGGCGCAGGTAATTGTTTAAAATGCCCCAAGAGTGCAATTATGGGGGATTGATTCATTTTTAATAGGCACCACAGTCCCGGTGCATTAGGGAGTACCCACATTTGTACGCATTGGAAACGACCGACGTTTACACGTTATTTAAATCTCAATGCTATTACAACCACAAGCCAAAAATGAATAACACCATTGTTCTTGATGTATTTATTCGGAATCGATTTAGTTAGAATTTTTTACTGGTTAATGTGTGATAAGTGTGAAGAGTCCCTTAAATTGTACTCTTCGAGTAATTTGTTACGTCATAAGTCAACGTGCGTAGTGCATAAAAAAATAAATTGATGAAGCGTCT
>DWDT01002805.1:0-13180 GCA_018245595.1 Microceris scylla | reverse complement strand
AATAAGTAATAATAATCGAGCCATTTATCATTCCACTGTTGGAATATGGGTCTCCTCTCATATTGAGAGGGTTAAGGGCATTAGTCCGCCAGGCTGGCCAAGTGCGGCTTGGCAAACTTCACACATCTTCAAATTCTTTTTTTTATAAATTCTAAGGTGTGCAGGTTCCCTCACGATGTTTTCCTTTACCTTTAGCAAGTGATATTTAAATTTAAAACGCTCTTTTGTAAAAAGGTGCTCGCTATGCTTTGAACCCAGCATCTCCGGAATGAGGGGCTGAATTCTTAACCACTAGGCTATCACTGCCACTGTTACCTATATGATAATAACAATTACCTACTAATCACATAGACGTACAACATAACTGATTAAAAGTGTAAGTACTGTATTCCTTTGACCTTTTCGGGGAAATACATTCGTGTTGTTATGGATATAATTAATATATTATTATTGGCTATTATTGGCATGTCGATAACGCACACGTATCAAAATATTGTATATCTATTACTAAATTTAAAATTAAATGAAAATCCGGCGTAATCACTCTCAAATCAGTACGTGTTCATTTGCGCTATATCAGCGTTTATCAAACTATGCCATTTGCACGCGTGCACAAAAAACCGTATATTTTGCAGGATTAAATCACGATTCATTTTTTCTATAATGTATATAATATCCAGTACCTACAAAGTTATTGCAATTGTTAGTTTCGTTTTAGCACAAGCATCGATTCTTGTAGAATCTGGCGACAATGTCAATTAAGAAGTCTCCGAAACCGGCGTGCGTATATGAAGTGTGTATTTAGCATTTGATGCTCTGTGCTTAATCCGTAAGGAACCTGGCGTGATGATACAATAACAATAATTATTAAATTAAATATTGAGTTGTTCATTTCTCACCAGTTACTCATAATCTTCGTTACATCTTTTTAATGGTTCAAATAACTGGCGAGATATATATACACAACACAATCTTTTGGCTTTAAGGAAAATATTTAAAATAGGATACCAGTGTGACTTCCTCATTTAAACTATGCAGGAATTATGAGAACACTTGAATCACTGTGACGTGTACTGCATTCATAAATATTTATAGCCGATACAAGGTGCGCATGCAAATCCGACTGTGCTCTACAGTGCGCACAGTCTGACGGTTAATGAGGAACAGACATTATTTGAACGGACAATTGATTAGTTCAATAGCTAATCTTGAAATATGATACAAACAAACCATTTTTAAATCGGCATTCTGGACTTGGGCACGATCCAGCGGCTCGTGCGGAGACGATCCTTGATTCCCCATGATTCCTGAATACGTACACTTCTGTGTCAATTATTGATTCACTTCACCCACTCAAGCCACTTCACTAGAAACCATGTCGTGTTTACAGAAGTATTGTACCGGGAAACAACGAAATTGAATTCCAACGGTTATTACTATTGCCGCGCTCAACGTTCACATGTACAACACTCGCTGCCACATACTGGTGTAAGGTCCTCGGTTAACAAATATATTATATCCGTAGCGAAACAAGATAATAATTTAGATGAAGTTGAAACTCAACAAACATAGCAAAGCTCTGTATCAACAATATAGGTACTTTGTGGAATGTGGCGGCCTTGACGAGTCACATATAAAAACTAAAAATCACTGACACTCATTGACCGATGATCGCTTTAGTATTGTTGTCACTTATCAATTAATAATCACTTTCAAAATGATTTCAGATCATATAAGCACTTGAACACCGGCCATCTAAGATGCGGTAGTAACTAATACGAAAACGTGTGAATTCGTTAACAATAATTTTTAAAACGGGGGTCAACTTTTCCCACAAACGATGAATAAACGCAGAGAGGCGCATTGAACCCGGCACCCGGTTCGCGCGGCGAGGGGGGTAGGTAGGTAGCTGGGAACGACTGCCGATGCCAGCTGAACGTTATTTTTTCCCACAGCATTGTTCTTTGGACCGTAGCGTATAACAATTAGAGAACTAATCCACTTTTAAGTAATGAGCACAAACACTGAATCAGATTTAGTATATGAACTCGTTTTTGACTAGATATAAAGGAGAATATATAGATAATGAAGTTTGGTAGGAAGAGGCGCGCGCGCGCCGCGCGTGTTGCGGTCGACTTGACTGTCGCGCGGACTGGCTCGTAGTCACCGTACGGCGTGCGGCGTGCGTGAATCGCACAAACCCTGCGGCGCGGAGTCCCCGTCCCGTGCCCCGCCCCGCGGCCGACCGGTCCTTTGCATTGTCAAGATTGACGACCGGTGAGATCATCCAACAGACACCAGGCTTCAATTTTTGACGATTACACCTAGTCTAATGTCCGCTTTATGTGTTCAGGTAACATTTTATTTGTAAACCAACATTCAATTATTTCAAATGAATGTAATTGTATTACTCGACAAGCTACATTAACATGTGTAACAGTAATATGAAACGCTCCAGAATAGTACTAAACGGCTACTAACAGTAGGATATAGTACTAAAAATAATGTAAATGATGGATGGAAAACACATGACTAAGAAGAAAAGAATGGCACAATCTATCAAGATGAAACGAAAAAAAAAATAAAACGATTAAAGAAAGCAAAGCATTCATTGAACATAATAGAACAAAAATCGGCTCTCTAAAAGATGAATCACTGAAGATTTACACCGCGGGCGGATCGCTTGGCACTAAATTCCAAACTCGAACACGAAACATGCGCCCACGCAACAGCTGGCGCGGCGCGTGCGAGTGGGACGGATGCAGGTGGTCCTCGCGCTGACTACCATAAACCATTCCCGTCGTACAGATGCCGCATGTTTCGAAGGCCGTCTCTTAAATTTCACTCAGACACTTCTTTGTTTCTTTTAATATTGAGACGAATTGAAGTGAAACGCAAAATGCAAGATACACGCGGTTCACTAAGTGACTTACCGTTTTTTTGTTCTCGTTGTTTTCAATTGCGTCGCAAGCCTGACTCACCTGAATCAGATAACCCCATCCTCAACTGCTGTTCGAGCACGTTACTATTATGCTAACGACTGAACACATGTAGGTACATAAAATCATTGCATTGTTCATAATTTTATTAGAATAACCGTATAATTGCTTTACAATTGTTGGAACCAATTGTTGCTTGTGAGGTAATTGTAATTTATTATGATGTAATGTAAACTGTAACGAACGCTGTCAATGACCCGTTGGCATTATTTTAATTGAATCTGCTCAAAGACCTCGACCCATATTCGGTTTACGAGATCCGTTGTAGTTATAATAGCACTCATTACAAGTGTGACGCTGACGCTGACACACCTCCCGTGAGCAAATTGTTGGTCATTACCATACTAATACCAAGTATTTTTCTATTTATATATTCAGTGCACGAAATATAGTTTCCGTCCACGTCTGAAAAATATATATCACTTCAATAAAGAAACAAGAAGAAAAAGTAACAGAAGGAAGAAGTAACAAAATACACAAGAAAGCAGAAAACATGTACCTATGGTCGATTTAAAAGGCATTGTGATCAGAGGTGAACAGTTAATACGACACAAATTATCAGCACGTAATGGCTGGTTTTGATGCAATTGTGCAAATTGAACAGAATGCAAACAAGTGTTGCTACAAAAGTTAAAAAAATACAGCGCACTTTTATGCGTACTTCAAAATAATGTAGAGTTTTTATTCCATGCAGCGAAAAGACAATATACATATTAAACTTAATAACATAGTTGTATATGTTGAGAATAACATGTAGAGTTAAGATTGAGAGAGAGAATGTTGTACATATATGTAGAGAATTAATACAAATGGCTTATCACAATGCTATAAGCCGTTTTTATTGGCATTCGTGACTTCATAAAACAGAAAGTTACAAAATAGCCTTAATTATCATGCTGTAGTAATTCTGGGTTTTCTTCGGACAGATTTCTTGGATATGGATTAGTCATGTTATACATTTAATACTACCTACTAACGGAAAATGTAACCAGACGTATCAAATGACACTACGCTCAAATAGTTTAAACTCCTAGAGGAAAGAGTAGGGTTTTATTTTAAATTGCAAAGATTTTGTAATTGCTGCATTCGGAACCATGAAGCTCAGGACGGTGGCCTAAAAAAGGCCTAAATTATGCGTAAATAAATTTTGAAAATATATCTCAAAATATAACAGTTTATAAAAGGCACTCTGAATTGACGTATAATTTCCAATAATAAGAAATACATTGCCAAGAAATAGCGATAACGCTCTTTGAAGAGGTAAATTTCATGAAACAAGATTTCTGATTACTAACAGGTTCAGGTTCAGACAACTAACAGGTTCTAGATGAATAGGCAACTAATTTATTCCAAATAAAACTGTATTTACTTAAAAACTTTGTATCAATGTCACTTAAAAACTTATTTGACCTTATTAACTTAAGACCTTATTTCAACATCTTTGAAATTAACGGAATGAAAATTTTACCCAATAATGCCTTGACCAATCCAAAATTATTTTGTTGATGACAAATCATATATATCTACTAGCTGTACCTGCAACATCGTTCGCATGGGAGTCAAAACTTTTTCTCAAATTAAAGTAGCCTAAGTTACATCAGCTATCTGCCAGTGAAAGTTCCGTCAAAATAGGTCCAGACGTTCCAGAGATTAGCCGGAACAAACAGACTGACAAAAATTGTAAAAAATATTATTTTGGTATATGTACCGTGTATACGTCCATATGCATTCAGTAAAAAGCGGTTATTTTAATAGATAACAGACACTGCAATTTTTTTATTTGTATAGATCATCGTCCGGAATAGTCCTCGGGCATAACGACATTTAGGTCTAAACAAGTATTTGTAAATTGTCCTCCCTAAAAAACTTATTTTTCAGTCGGCGCCACCGTTTGATATATTGAGACCTGAATTGAAAATTACCGTTACCTCACAATTGGAAAAGAATAATTAAAAATACAAAACTGAAAGCTAGTTCTTTTGAAACAATGGGAAAATGGCCGCGAGGACACTGACATTGTTACGCTTTTAGCAACCATAAAATTGCCGCCTTTATGTTTGTCTATGCTGCTGCAACTTCCGCCATGAATTCAACTCTATTCATCGCTAAACTACCGTTACTTAGTGCCGCTTTACTTTGGCGGTTCAAATACTGCTCTATGATTCACCAGCAAAAAAACGAATTCACAAACCAGCCAGTGCACAGATTTTTAGGTTATCTCAAATTTCAAAACTGTTACAGTTAAATAATCGCGTCGCAATAAAAAACACGCAGAATTTAATTAACCAAACGTTATGAAATATCTTATTATAAATACAAATCGCTTTATAAGCGTAATATTGCATCAACTGTACCAAAAAATCTTATTTCCGGTATGGTTTCTCTAAAAAAAAAACAAGACGAATGTAAGAGGGACATCAGAATACTTGCAACGTTTTTTGCATGTAGTTTCTACAGCAGCGACTAATCCAGTTCACGAAATTCTGTTTGGGAGATTTTTATGTACACTGAATTGTGGGGATTTCAACAATTGAATGTTAAATATCTTTTATATTTTTATAATGA
Organism: Microceris scylla; assembly: GCA_018245595.1. Classification (NCBI taxonomy): domain Eukaryota; kingdom Metazoa; phylum Arthropoda; class Insecta; order Lepidoptera; family Hesperiidae; genus Microceris; species Microceris scylla. The sequence goes on along the minus strand of DWDT01002805.1, from coordinate 7,616 downwards.
TATGCAATACTGGCATTGTAAAGTAAGGATGTTGAAAACTCCAATGAAAATGACCTCCAAACTGTTATTATAAATTTATTATGATCGACAATTCAATGGAAACAATTGTTTATAAATAGAGCAACTACGTCTCAAGTCTCGGTATAAACGATTTGAGTTGTAAGCAATAATATATGTATACTTTTAATTCTACGAACATGATCATCATCGACTATTTAGTCATTTAAACTGTTGGAAACGGGTTTTCAAATTTCACGGGTTTAAGAATGAGAAGGGTTATAGCCGTAGTATGCCACACTAGGCAAGTGCGGGTTGGCAGACTACACGTAACTTGAGATAAAAACGTTATGATGTGAACCTTCGCGTGAGAGAATCAGAAGCGTTTCTCATGGCGTCAATTTGAGGTACGACTTTGCCATCTTCTTGTCCCTGAAAAGAGTTGATCCTTCAAAGATAAATCTAGTTGCTATAAGAGATATATCCCGTTCTGTTAAGGCACACGGGAAAAATGCGCGCCCCTGGACCCTTATTGCATTACGTATAATACAAAAAGATAAACATAAAAAAAAATAAGATTATTTTTGAGCATTCACTCCTCTTAATACATACATACAGGACAACTGCCAACACCGTGAGTCATGATGACGTTCATTATCTGTTTCGTTTTTCGAAGCTATAAAACATAGTAGGTGGAGCTCTGCCTACGACATCTGAGGGACCTCTGAGAAACATTAGGTTCACGACTTGCATTATTCCTATTCGCTCTTCACCAGCTTATTCTGAATATAAACAAAGGGAATGGGAATGCCCTGCACTCTGGCAATTAAGGCTCTTAGTGTTTGGGTGAAAGGTTTCTAGCGAGGGCTAAATATACGCAGACTTTTTTTATGGATACTATTCTTTCTTGTCTGAAATATTGTAAGTAATATATGTACCGGCTTGATTCAAGTAGGTTGGAGCTTTACGAGGTTTTACTTCACGAGCTCCCGCTGATTGCGCCAAGGTCGCGGCGGAGACGCTGGAGTGTAAGTAATCAACGCTTATTTGCTCCTTGAAGTGATAAATGGACATCTACAAGGTTATATTGCACTTCTTATAGACTTCACACAACTCTTGCGTTAAGTAAACATATCAGGAATAAACTTACTAAATTTAACCGAAGTCAAACATCCCCTGTAAACTACTACAAGTAAACTTAAAGTGAAAGAAGAACGACAATAAAATATGGCAGTAGTATAAAAATTAAATTTCTAACGAGCTTGTCCATAACTCTTTATATTTAAAAATAAATAAAAAATAGGCTGGATCAACACTCTCTTACTGAATTAAAAAACGAACATTAATCAAATTGCACTTTATGCATATCTCTCTCTACGAGTATCTCACTATCTGAATAAATATTATTATCGTTGCTATTACTTAAAACTAATATTACTACGACAACTTCTATGTATATTCCAATACAGGATATAGACTATCCTGAAAATTACGAGGTCTAGAGTATGCTTACTTTACCACCATGATCAGCACGGATTGGCACGAGATAATGGCAACCCGTTTGAATACCTGTATGAAATGCAACGTGAGTAACTGTATTATTTATACTTTGTATTGAGTATGCTTTCTATATAAAATACCTATAGTAGTGTACTCGAGCGAACTTGTTTTAAGGAGGTGACAAAGTTATCTTTTTGGGTTATAAATATCTGTAAAACTATAATATAAAATATTTTGTTTATAAGAAATATTTTTTGGGGATTTCATTACATAAAAAAAGCATAACACCTTGTTTAAAAGACACTTCTCTGTAGCTCTTAATTACAATGGGGGCTAACGCTATCCTCTTGCGCGCTACAAACACAATTTCATCGTTCGTAAAACAACGGTGATATCAATCGGGCTACTATTGGTGTGTGCTGTTAATTTTTATAACGGCCTCAGGTCTATGTTGGGCAAAATTGTTAAAACAACACCATACATTGCATACTTAATTCACTCATAAACTGCTTGGAACGTATTTATCGATGTACAAGAGAATTTTGATCACGTTCTGAATAAAGCGGATGTCACGGACGTGTGACCGGAATGCTGATGCGGCGCTCGATAGCCTTCGCAACACCAGTAGCTGGCTACCTCTGCTAATGATCGGGTACCTCCAGAGTGATCACACAAACTATTACCATATAATACGAGTCGAAGTTACGAACGTTCTGTTTGTGATTGAACATTCAAAGAAACTTTTATTTTTCGTTACATGGTCAAATTCTGTGTTAATCAAAAAAAACGTGTTTAAGTAACAAGGTGGTTTTTGCGTAATTTCAAACAGAAAATTATAACCAAAGTGCCAGGATAACGTACATCAAGACGGCGCAATACGGGCAATACGGTGACGAAGCTATGACTGCTTGGACGATGTTTAGTTGGAGGAGGCTCTACAGCGGAAGAGGCACTGAAAGTACGGAGGAGTCCAGGGTAGAGTTACCGGCTGACACCAAGCAGTTGGTGTACAATGTGTACGTATACTTCAGCAGGCGACCGGGAAGGAGCGCGAAGACAGCCTTGACTAAGACTGCCAACGCCACGATGCTGCCAAGAGATATAGTCGCTGACATTATAAGGGATAAATATCGAGACTGAACACGCAATGTTTTAATTCTCAATTTATCAGCAGTATGTAATTTTCTCATAACTAGCGTTTAAGTAACTTTAAGTGAAAATAATTCTTAATATATCCATACTAGAGGGATAATACTATGATAGTCATAAATGCAATAAAAGTAGTTAGATTATGCAAATGTTCAACTTTAAGATAACATTGAGTAACCCGTTCGGCCATAGTGTTTGTATACGTTCAATGTACAGTGTACTTGTTATATAAATATACTGTTAGAATAAATTTAATGATAATTTACATGATAACAGTCATCTTCACAAGGTGTTATAAATAACGGGGCTTTCAAGCCTCTCGCTATGTACGACCAGTAGCTAAAATCTATTGGGTACCACACGTTTTTATACATCATTCAGGATTGACTGAGAGAAAAAGCGATTGGGCATAAGTACGCCTCTGCGCCTCATACTGTATGATATTACACAAGAATGAATAAATAAATAAGTAAATAAATAAATTTGAGGCTCCCACATACCAGTTTCAAACTTTTAACCTCAATAATTGTATGCCACAAGTATACATACAAAATTTCATGAATGGCCGATTTCCATTCATAGTCTAATGTCGTCATCAACATACAGGTATATTGTTGTGAACTGAACAATGCTTTTGTAATTTCCGATTACCTACGGTTTATGGTATTATTATCACCTGCATAATTACAAGAGCGGCAAACAATTAATTATTATTATTGTTATTAGAATATATGTCCCATGTATTCAGAAGAAAGTATTAGGCGTAAACTTATATACCGTCTTGTGAGAGAATCACCCATCTTATTTCGTTTTGTTTTAAAATTTTTAAATATAATAACTGTGTATAATATGCACGAAAGATTTTGATCTCATATATAATAAACATTTTTTTATACTGAGTTTTTGATTTATTGAACTATACAAACCTACCAATCTTTAAAAAAAAACGATACTTAGCTAATTTTTTTTTTGACGCTACCCAACAGTAGAAACACAAATTTGACATACAGAATAAACATGCACGCTATAATATTTATCTTTGCTATCGGTGTGTAAAAATACTTGAAGCCAATCACGGAGTTGACATTAAAGATATGTATGGCAAGGTGAACCCTGGACCGCGTCGGGGTACTGAGAGGAGCGCGTTATCAAATAGACATGAAACAGATGGCTGCTGGCTAAATTAGAATCTGCATACTCACATACAATTAGAACGACGTCATTTTCTGAACACGGCGCAACTCCAAACAACATTATAACTGCAACTATACTTAAATATTTTTCCAGCACCGTAAACTACATATTACAATATGGATCTGCCGGCACAAAACATAATCTGCACTGACGTACGTTACTAAAGGCCAACTTGCCACATATCCAAGATCTAGAATATTACGTTCAACGGCGACTGCCAAGTGCGACGACGTAACAAAACGCCCTAAACATGTAGATTGTAGCTAGACGCGACTAATTATCACACTGCACTATTAAAAGCGTGCGAATGCTTGAATTACCGGCGTCGTATGATTCACGGGGAACGAGTCTCGACCAAGATTCGAACCTTTCGACACCTCAGCTAGGTACTATTGAAGGTTAAATACTTTTTTGCTGACTATACTGAGTAACGGTTAGTCCATTTCTAATCGTACATCATATTCATATGCACATAGTATAGATGAATCACGCCAGATCTTTACGGACAGCGAAATTTAGTATTCGGTGCTCTCTGTCCACTCCCGTAAGCATCTGGCGTGAAATTTAATAATAATATAATATCTAAAACTACAAAGTCAATTTATTTCCCAACGCAAAGTACATAATAATGTTTTATATTATAAATCACTTGTTAATTTACATAATAACTGTATTAAAACGCAAGCGTTTATTTCTGACTTATTTGTAATTAAACTGTACTGTGTCGAAAGTTGAAACGAATATGATTATTATGGTATAGTTGATTTTCCAATTGATTTTTATTTATAGTTAAAAATATTAAATTATTATTAATGTGTCACCACGCCAGATACCTTACGGGGTAGAGAGTGAGCACCAGCTTAAAGTGATTTTGTATAAAACACTACTATCTAATAGGTATATGTAAATTATAATAGTCTTATTAGCGGTCCTTTACGGGGTAGGTAGGGAGCAGCGAGTGCCAAATATCTATCCTTACAGATGTGCCTCTTTAACATTCTCTTCACATATGCACGAGAGTTTTAAAGACCTCTGACTGCCTCATTGAAATGCAATCGGTTTTATCATCACAGTCTTGAAACCTGTAGCTGTGTATCATTATAATATTAATATATATTATAATTAATGTTGAGCTCAGCGTTTGATTTTAGTACATCTAAATATTAACTGATAAGCGTGAATGTGTACTGTCGTCTATTAACTAGGTTGATAAAAGTTGGTGTCCAAACAATAGAATATCGTACGATGATACGTACACATTTTCCAATACAAATCTAATTAGATACGGATTTAAAAACTTCAACTATAGATATGATACAGCCGTTATCGAAATCTTTATCAATGGAAATTTGATCGGCTTTGATAACAGCCAGTCGTTATAGTATCGACAATTATGATACATCATACTGTACGTATATAAAATTATATAAAAATTTTCAGTAGGTCAATGGAACAGATAGAAATTTATCTTTACTTTTTAACTGATTTTGAAATAATTGAACAAGAAGTGATAATTCGGTCTTTATGAAGCTGCTTTTTGCGTTGTCGTTTATTTGATAGTGGTATACTCGATATATGCGTATACACTGTACCTATATAATATTTAAAATCACCTAAATATAGCGTTAATTGGTAAATAACTAGATTAAATATTTTATGTAACGGAACAGAAGGCGCGAGTGAACCACAGACTTGTTATTTTCTGTAATACATTTCTTTATATTAAAAGTCAGTAAACCGAAATATTAGCTATTTTTGAGAAAAACAACCGTTATTGATAAATTACAATGCACAAATTTGCACAGGAAAAAATACTGAGGTCATTAGAATTTACTTGTAAATCAGTTTCATCGAATCACCGCATTAAAAACAGTTATGAAGGAAGAGAAATTTTCAACGAAATGATAAAAATTTAATTTCAAAAATGTGTTTATATAGCCATTAAGCAGGCACATTATAAATGTTATTTATCTTCAGCAAATACGAGATAACACGACGATGTGAGAAGCAAACAAGTGTTGCCTGCCATGTTTGGTTTGGTTCAGCTAATGCTCCTCTCTGCCCAGAAATATGTATATATCAGACTCTTTGTTCTCTTTTCAACATCACGATTTAAATAATTTGTAATAAAGCTATATGAAAACAATATTTCGATTCATACAAACAACAATTCGTACCTTTATCACCAATTGTTGTTCTTAAATTAATATTAAACTTCAATAACACTTCGATCATTCCAATTTTGACAGACTTCAGACACCTTAGAGAAGACTATAGAGAACTCTAAGGTGTGATGGTTTGTTTAGTATCCAAAGTTATATGTAGTTAGGGCGTGGAATAAGTCAATATGTTTGCATACCGGATTTCAGATAATTTTTTTATTAATATCTGTAGGTCTGAGTATTTAAAGAAGACTAAACCGGTTAATGTAGTTTCGATTTGATCGTTAGCTAATGTTCGTTAAAATGTTCTTTTAGCGATAAATTACTTTAGCCGGTTATATGATAAAACTTTTTTGTTTTTCGACTGATGATTATTACATTCGGTTTCGTAAATAATTATGCGAGTAGGACATTTTTTTGTTTTATTTTGGTCTTTTAAAAATTTTGTCAGAAAAAAGAAACAAAATCTAAGATAACTATTATCATTTTTAATGAGTACAATATGACTTGTAAAGAATGCTTGGTTGGGTTCGTTTTGTTTTCGCAAGACTGTAAGAAAAACTTAGATTTAATGAATTTGAATGTATTAGTTATATTTTTTTTAAATTCTTGATACTAATCATAATATGTTGGGGTTTTTTCGGGTTTTTTTTAAAAGATTTTTTAAACAGAAAAACAGGTAAAGCCAAATGTTCTTGTCCGATAAGTTAAGTTTTAAGACAAGACTGGCATAATGAAGTTTTTATTACCTAAAATTAGTATTTTTGCGGTATGGAACATATCATGCCAACGGTCGAATACAAAATCTAAAGTAATGTTCATATTATACTTTACCTGTAATATTCATATATTTACATAGAAGTGCTGAAATACTTTTCACTGGCTATGTATGTATCTTTCAGGATTTTAAATTAATATCTATTCGCTTTTGGCCATTTTACTGTGATGAATATGATGAAGTGTGAAAAGTTACAAATATCTAACCTTAAACACTGTTCATAAGCCATCCAAGTATTTAGGCCGTTATATAACTTAAAAGCATTTAAAATTGCATCTTGCCACAGACGCCGACCATTTACGTTCGATGTTGAAGAAAAAGTCAATAAAAACAAGATCAAAACTAGTTTAGACTTCTACGGTGGCTTTACAGCAGTGCGATAATAATAATAATATGCAAATAAGTCAAATACGAGCTACAAAAGACGTCAGTTAGGAACGGCTCAATAAAATCCTATTTTGGCGGGACTCCAAATAACGAAGAATAATGTCCTTATACAGTAATGTTCTTTTAATATCTGGTTCAATTTGTCTTGAGAATAGTTGGAATACATCTGAGTAGAAGGAATTTATGAGTCAATTATTAATCATTCTTGCAATCGCAATATGAGTAGTCAGACCGAGGGAGGTCAATGGAGTTACTTGGCGGTTTAGCCTTCACGGCGGCAGTCGCGGAGGCGGGCCCATATGTTGTTTCTCAACCAATCACTGCTTAAAATATTGAAATATCTACACTATTCCCTTTGAACTATTGGCAACGTAGTATGTGAAATAACGAAGATGAGAAGAGCGTAGAGTAGGGAGAGAGTGGAGAGGTCGGGGGTCGCGGTGGGATTG
>DWDT01002804.1:0-13183 GCA_018245595.1 Microceris scylla | reverse complement strand
AAGAGCGTAGCCTAGTTTTGTAGAATAAAATATGATAGATTGATGTAACTCACCTTTCAATGATATTCTGACATATAGTCCAGTTTCTGTGTACAATGCTCCGTCATTGTACTGAATCGAATCTACGAGGGGAGTGAGACAAGTCTGTGGATCTACTACAGACCGCGGTAGTGTGATGGGGTGTAGTGAACAAAACATCAGGTAACATGCATATTTCTGTATTGAGTCAATGAGGTTCAGAAAGGTATTGAAAATGCTCAGTGTTAATAATAAATTTGGAGTTATATTTGAGTCTGATTGACAGAGAGAAAGACTGACACGAAAAAGTTGTATCATTATTAGGAGAGTCAAGTACCATTATAATTGTATGTAGGGTACGTTACGCTATCATGCGACTTATCTTTCGATTCCTTCAGATGTTAGGGGTCACATGTCCAGGAATCCAAAAGGAGGTTGATGTTCTCGTGCAGGTACCGATCTTGAATATTCAGCGGACTCATTATTGTACTTGTTTTATGTTACCTTTCGGTGTCTGTAGATTCAAGTCAGGTCAATGTGCACGCCGAGGCAAAATCGGATATGGTGATGGAGAGCTAGTCTACTCAGTGTTCAACGTGTAAGCCCACATCGGGACGCATATCGACATCACTGTGGACTACTACAAGTGTAGGTGGTAGCAGCGGGGGCGGCTCACCTCTCGCTGTCGGGCGCGTCGCGCAGGCGCTCGGCGTCGGCCGTCTCGTAGAGCGCATCGTCGTCGGGCGGCGCGCGCATTGGCAGGTGCGGCGCGTGCGCGTGCGGCGCGCCGAACAGCTGGTGGCGCGGCGGCGCGCGGAAGCGCGGGTAGCCGAAGCGCGCCTCCTCCTCGCCCGCCGCCAGCCGCGTGCGGCACCGCGACCTGTCAACGGACAACGTTTGCTTAGCACACTTTTAGCAGGAGCCCGATTGGTAGAATATATCCAATTAATTCGTTACTTTATAGTGTAAATTTGAACCTTCAGCTATTAGAATATCCACAAAATTCCTGGGATTCATTTTATTTGTCGTGAACTCATGATGGAATTGTCACATTTAATGAACCGAACTTTTCTGTGATTTATCTGCCTTACTTTCGTCGATACATTTTAGTTAAGCCCAAAAATTAAAAACGAGAATTAATCACAGAGATGTCTTGAAAATAATGACAGAGGCGACTTCACATTAGATTAAAAATTACCCATAACTAATAATTACTGCACCCATACATGGGAGCAGGTAAATCCATTGAAAACTAAAAAAGTAATAAAAGTATAAATACTTACGAAGATACCTCTCCGGGATCAATTCTATAATGTCGTTCGGCTTCCGTCTCTGACATTCGAATGTCCTCTGATCCGGAGGGGCTCATGTGTCTACTCGAGTGGTGTTCTAATTGTCTGATCAAATCTTCAAGATTCCTGATTCTAATGGGTCCGCATTGCGGACCTTCGTCTTCTTCTTCATCAGCACCGCGCTGCCTTCTTAATTCGGCTTCATGTATCTTCTCAGCACTGGGGGCTCGTTCTCGTTTGTATTCGTATTCCTGCAGTGCCCGGAGATCACCTGATCCCACGGAAGCTCCAGCGCTTGCTCGTTGCGCTGCTGCTGTCTTCAATGCTACTATAATATTTTCGTGATATCCATTTAAATCCTGAAATAGTTTTGAATATTTTCTCATTAGTTATAAAGCAATAATTTTTTGTAAAAATCAGAGGACAAAACTCTTCATATTCAATTAACGTGTTCGTCAATTTTAATGTTATCGTATGCGTTGAGATATATTATTACAAAAACAAAGATTACCTTAAACTTATATTCCATATCGGCAACAGCTCCGGAAGGCTCTTGACCATCAGATTGACTGCCAGCCTCCAGCTGCTCGGACTGTGAATCGTCTCCCCACTTGTCCTTGCCATCTACTGCACCGTAGCCGTGTTTCTTCAGAATCCCCTTCTCCGGCAACTTTGCCATAGAGTTCGGAGCTACGTCTATGAATGCTATATCTTCTTCTCCTGAAAAATGACAAAAGTTTTGCTTTTAAGTTCAATCCAAAATTTTATCTAAAATATGCTACGGATAAATTAAAAGTTCAACGCGTTCATACTTTTTAATGCTAAATCCTCTCCTTAGCGCATTGTCATACAAAATTAACTTTTACTGATGTGACTTATATTAAACATTCTTTTCCAGTAATAGTATAGATATAATAAAATAGGATAAAAGTGAAAGTAATTACCAGAATGAGTTGGTTCATCCTCGCTTCCCGAATGCACCCGTTTCATTTGTTTGTGGTCTCTGTAATGTAAGAAACACAGCAAATACAATACCTTACAACATCAACCACGAATTCAATGTAGGATTTAAGAGCAAAGAGTGGATTGCGATCATGCTTGTACCATGTTACTTTTAAATCTAAGGTTACAGTTCTAAGTCTGTCTATTTGAATTATTCAACACAAATGAAAGCACTCGTTTCATCTAATATAGGCTACGACTGATGATTCTAAATGAGATCGGTTGAGTTAACATGGAATCGCAGCGACATTCATGTACCTTGAATTAAGAGTTATAAATTTTTGGGGACAACAATTTCATATTTTTTTATATATACCATTAAACTTGAAAAAATTTTGCAGTTTCGAATTGGTAACTCACGGATATCTGCTAGTAGTACCACCTCCCGACATGTGATTCCCCTGTCTGAAGATCACTCGCTGGGAATCGCCACGGCTGAGAAATTTGGAAATACTACTTAATTTTGGATTTCAGTTCGTCCAAATGTTCGATCAATATAAAGCCTGCTTTTCGATTAGCTTTATAAAATTGGACGTTGTCAAATATTGTGTTCCATTCAATTATACTTATCTTTGAAACTAGCAATTGTTTTGCTGCAATCTACAGTGTTATATTTAGAATGATGTTAAATGAATTTATTTCCTTTTTACTTTTAAATTCGATTAAAAGTTTTTTTATGATACTTTAATTAAGATGATGAGAAAAGTTCAGTAATGGCTATAATTTAGTAATAAGACTGAAACGTGTACTGCATGAGAGAAAGCGTGTCATTGATCGCGCGGGATGTGTTCGCCTAAGTCACACTAGTAACACACCACCCGTGAAAGTAGCAAGGTTTGCTTGCAAACTTCTAATTGAAAGCATTATCGAAACTAAGCTTAGTGTGGGAGAAGCAGAAATCGTGTGCGCAAAAAACTTGAGAGCGTGGGACGCCTTTTCCGCGCCAAGCTTCGACGTACCTTAATAGGTTTCTGTTTGAGTACACCAGATCCGTTTAGAAGGAAAAACAAAAAAGTAACTTTGAGGATTTTGAACCAAACGAAGACAAAAGTATATAAGTAATGTACTCTATAAGTTATACAAAACGCCAATGTATTGAACAGCTTTCAATGTCAGACCAGCATCAGTTGAGTGTAGTTTGGGTTGCTGTAGTTTATTTTTATTTCTGGTAATAATAAACTCATCTTTTGAAATGACACTTCTTCGTTGTTCATAAAAAACAATATTATTTTAGAAATCACGGGCACTCTTAACTTTTTTATGAAGTTATGATTTTGATAGATATTGAATCAATTTATGTCAATCAAAAGTTATGTTTAGAAAATAATTCGATGCTCAAGACAATGGGAAATTATTAAAGAGTAAAGTTTTAAAAATAAACCATGTAAAATAAAAGGGTCTAACTATGCAAAGAGAGGTATCGATTAAGTGTTCAAAGAGGGTACAGTGAAGGTAGTGGTAGACGACGGCAATAAGGTTTGCTTTTTCTAGAATAAAAATATCAACGTACCTGAATGTGTTGTTGAAAGAATGCATCTTGCCTCCATCGAGGGAGATGTCTTCTTGGGAATTATTGGAGGCAGTAGAGCCGCCGGCGAAGTTCTTCGCTATCGGTTTCTTAACGTAAGGCGGGTCGTACTTCGGGAGCGTGCTCTTTTTCCTGATGCAGGCGTGGCGTGGGGAACGCACACTCAGATCAATCGATTACGTTTACAACATTGAGCTCAAGGAATCGTGTACGGAATCGAGAACACCTCCAGTTTTAAAGGGATCAAAAATTTTGAATCCGTGTTTTCGTTTCCGATTGTCATGACAGAGAGAGAGAGAGAGAGAAAGAGACTTTTGAACTGAGGAGAGAATGGAAGCTGACGTGATGTTATTCAATAGTGTTTATTATAATCGAAATAAAAAGTAACCGTTTTTGTGATCCGAAATATTTGTTCGGGTCTAAAATTTGATCTGATTGTATTAAAATAAAACTTTATAGAGAATGAAAATGTCGATAAAGGTTACAGAGTTGAAACATCAGTATAAGATGTTTGAATTCCATAACTAAATAACAATAAAATATTTTTTCATATTTTTAAATTGTATCTTACTTTTAAAAGTCCGTTCATAGTCAGCTTTCACTACTACACTCCCACATTTAAGTTTAAATTTACAAATCTTGTATCTAACCGTAATGTTATTGATTGCATTTTTTAAATGAAATTTATTTATCCGAATGCTATCATTTTAGATTTGATATCAGAGCAAACTTTTTTTATCTCCAATAAAAAAATAGGATTACTAAACTGAAATCCATCAACATCATTATGGTCGTGTCCAAGATTTCAATCAAATTGGAAAGACTGGCGCTTTTGGATATCTCAATCAAATCATCTATGGATTTAACTTTTGGAAATTACTTTACTTTTAACTTTTCGTTTCATTCCTCATGGGAATTAATGTTATGAGGAAACATAATCAAAAGATTGATCTTAGCTTAAGTGATTATGGCCTTTTTTCATTAAAAACATTTAAACTTTTGTATTTTAGGTTTGCTTATAACGAAATTATTATTGATTATAACCATGTAGTACATTTTGACAAAATGAAAGTTGTCCAATATTTCGATAATTTATTTTTAAAAATAATATAACGTTCTTGGGGAGAAAATTAAAAATAAACGTCCTTAATGGAAAATGACCATGAATTCTTAAATATAACAGTAGGCGTTGCTAACTAGATAGACAGCTGCTTGAAAGAAGAATCCGTGCATCGCACATTCGCTTCTCGTGCAAAGGTTAACATGTAAGTATGTAGAACTGGTGGTAATGGATGATGACAGTGAATTCAGAGTTCAGCGTTCTATATCTTCGCATGTTCGTTAACATTCTGAAGTTAATTCTGCTTTACATTAAGTGGCGCTTTACGTACCTCTGTCGGCGCTACAGTTACCGGTCATGTGCCATCCACTCGGTGATGTCATGGTAGGAAAAACTAGCGCGGAATGTCGATTCTGCGATTGAAGTAGAAACTTAATGCATTCGCTGAGTGGGTGGCGTTGACGCATCCGATTGGAAGATATAGACGCGATCGCGCCGCCGGGCGACTGTCGCGAGCGCCCGGTAGCGGTCTCCGAGCAAGAAAGGAAACGAAAACGAGTCACAGTTCACATAAGCCAATGCATACATCCAAGAGCCCAGAATTTTAAGGGTTTGAGTCGAGGTGTCGCTCGAGTACAAGGTGGAAAGCCTCGTCGGCATGCAGCGAGGCGGCCGGACGGCGCCGCCTCGCGGGCGAGTGGCGCGGCCGCGGCCGGCCGTCGTCCGGCCGCCGGCGCACGCAGCACAGAACCACAGATCAAATGCAGTCGGCGCGCCGGGCCACGCGACGCGCCACCCGCCAACTACCTCTACGACCACAAAGTATACGACAGTAAAAAATGTCCAAGGAACCAAAACAAAAACCAATCGTCGACTTTAAAAACTGAAACACCAACGCTAACTTCTAAGGTAAACATACAAGTATACGAGGGTGACGAGTTAAATTTCTTCTTAAAAGACTACCTTTGGTCTGTTTTCTGCTCACTAACCTTAGGCACAGGGAGAAGTTTTTGTGTACTACGACTGACCTGTAGCAGAGTGCACTCAGGGCAAATACTATGAATACCCCCCCTACCACAGACATGAGCACCGCCACGAGGAATACCGTGTTCGATCCGTGGTAGTTCTCTGCGCCCAAAGAGAAATTGGTAAGTACGCGCTGACCGGCACGTCGTTGAGGTCGCGTCGCGCGGACGGGACGTCAGCGACGCGAGCGGCGCCGGCGAGCGCGCGGGACACACACAACGGAACACGCACGAGCACGAAACAGTGCCACAACACCGAGTTACCGAGTTACCGCGTTACCGCGTTACCTGAAGCAGTAAGCCATCCACGCGAAACCCACGAACACGGACAGCACGACCGCGAGTAACAATAACACCATGTTCATGGTGCTCATCTTATTCCCCTCGTTTTCACCTGTAAGAGAGGGGTCCCGCGCGTTAGTGCGCCGGCGCCGCCCGCAGTGCAGTCATGCCGTACCGAGCATTGCTTCTCTAGCTTCAACGCGCTTAAAACGACACGCCACAGCTTTCGCGAATCCGTACATTATCCGCGCGCAACTTACTCGAGAAACGATTCGTACGAAAGATATGAAATGTCAGTTTTGATTGAATTTAGAGGAGCAACGCTCGTTTTAAATAGGCCAATTAGTACATTTTTGGAACAACAGAGAACAGTAGGGGGAATATTAATAGAAGCAAGACACACCTGAAATCATAAAAGTCAAATGTAGTTAGTAGACATGGTAGTTGATAGAAGTAAAGAAAATAATAATTAACCAAATATATTTGCAAATAAATATAGTTAATATATAAACGAAAGTATAAATAAAACAAAATAATATAAAGAAAAAGAGTTAAAGTAGAAAAAATAAAAGTTGAAATTGTATGTAAGTTTCATAAACATAATATAAGTTCCAATTCTTGTCTAGCCTGATCATAAATTCGGTTACAATTCGTAATTAAATTTTAGTACAGTTTTGTTATATTGACATTTAAGGTTAGTGTAATACTTAGAAGTAGGCATAGTGTTCGAAGACGTTCGAAGCTTTTGAACTTGTCTGGATAAAGTATATTTTCGAGACTTTGATAAACTTTTGAAGATTCATTTTATTTTTGAACACGTAGAAGTCTTCAAATTTTAAGAATGTTTATGATGAGACTAGACACAATAAAATCACTGATGTTACTAATATTAATATAATTGCTTATAAAATTTTGCAATTCGCTGTTAAAATCATGGAATAATTTAGTTTTGGTATTTATTTATCGAGCTCAGTGGCATGCCATTGGAGAGGCCTATATCCAGCAGTGGACGGGAGTAGGCTGATGACGATGACGATTTATTTGTTTACTGCAAATAATTAAACAATACCATATATTTATAAAATGAAACTCAAGCCTTTAATCCCCGAAGGGGTAGGCAGAGGAGTGTAGTACACTCCCACGTTTCACCAGTTACGTTTAAATCCTATAGAATGGTGGTGAGTCTATTGCCATACACTGGGCACAAATCCAGACTCCCAATCACTACTAGAAATTCTAAATTAGGAAAATCCAATAGTACCAAACCCGGGATTTGAACCCAGGAGTTCGACCTGGACCAGGAACCGATTTGAACTCGATCGGCTGTCGGGCTTGCAACCACTCGACCAACGAGGCAGTCAAGTCATATATTTATATCTATTAAAATATTCAATACCGAAATATTTTTAACTAGATTTTAATATGACCATTTTGATTGTTAGATATTTTTCAAACGTTTAATTAGGTTGTAAGGATTTTAACTGAACTTATCTTGATCTGGAAAAAACGTATGAAATATATCTAAGCATATCCTATCAGTACCATTTTGTAATAAGAATTTACAAAATTATGATAACTTCCAGTACTGGCACCGACTCACCATACGGAGTTTCTTTTTTTGTCATGTTGTATGCGGCCTTGGTGGAATTCTCGGGGACCCAGGGAGTCGGGGAGGGGAGCCCAGTGTCCATGAGGGAGCAGTCGGGGCCGGTGAAGCCGCGGTAGCAGACGCATTTGTTTGTATTGGAACAAATCTGGGAGGACACAACGCAATATTTGAATTGCGGACTGAATCAATAGCCGCGAATGGTCATCAAAAGACTGTACTAAGTGAAAATCGAAAGTTAATACATATTCGTGTCGTAGATAAACAATGTTTTCTGAGCTCTCAAAAATTTAAATTCCCATCTTCCTTTATATTTTGCTTGGATAAGATACATTTTAGTGGATGAGATGTTGACGTTTATTAAATATACTTATGTACGTACGCGATAATATAAAGGAGATGATTTGATTTTGAATTTATTCGATTTAGTCGAAGTCAGTAGTATAATTTTTTGCGTAGGCTAAGGGTGCGTTTCCACCAGAGATGAGCGAGGATGTGTAGCGAGGAATGTGTTTTTTAAGAACCAATAGAATCACTTCCTTTATCTAGCCCCACCCAGAACGGGAAGGGGAAGCGATGTTATTCTTCTTAAAAAACACATTCCTCGCTACGCATCCTCGCTCATCTCTGGTGGAAACGCACCCTAAAGCTCATATTATTATTATTATCTGTAACTTTCTTAGTAATTTAAAGCAAGCTGGGCAACAATGATAACAGAAAACAGACAGTCGAAAACAGAAATAATGACAATGTTACTCTATTTGTTACGGTATTTTGAGGTTTCTAATAGGGATTAATTGTATCTTAGGAACTTCACAGGTGTTGTGCTCGGAGGTTTGGACAAGTTAAATTGTTTCGGTCTCAGAGGTAAACATCGATTGTATTTTCCGGCAGTTTTATGTCACCTATACATTTGGCGGTAATCCATCGTTGACCAGGTTCATATTTTTAGCTGTTTCAGGAGTTACCAGCTGACTGTCTACCTCCTTCAATAGTAGAGATATTAGTTAAAGAACTACTCCGCGTAGGTGTACTGCTTAGCATTCTGTCAATATACGGGCACTCATAAACATAAGGCCTTCAATGTCTGTCTAACAAAAACTTATAACACTCGTCAGATCAATGAGTAAATAATTATAAAAGTATAATAATTATAGCCGAGATGAGTGTAAACGATAAAAGCAGTTACATGGAGGATATAGATCAAATAATACTATTCCACTTACAATATTAATTAAAACCTCCCTTATTTATCATTCATTTTTCCCACAGCAACACAATTACGTAGCTTCGTTATTACACTTGTGTACTCTTTAATTTGACGCAGTTTTCTCAGATTAATATAACTTTTTCCCAAATAAAAAGTGTCCCATGTCGTTTCCCAGTACTAAAACTAAATTTGTGCAAATAACCTCATAGATCCCTTGTTTCGTGGAATCGTGAATGAGGAACAAACATACAAACATTCGCATTTGTGGTATTTAACGTGTTAGGGCTTTCTACTCAGTTACTCTGGTATTCCTCGGAGGTATGCGATGTGGGCTGAGCGCAGTGTGTACATTCGGCGTAAACGTGATTAGCAGTCACGACGACCGTGTTCCGCAGACCTTAAGTTAGTTACACGGCTGTGCACTAACCGTGTAGGCAGACTGTGCTCACAGTCGGCGGACTTTAAACTAGTTAACGTGGAGTTAGTGTGGTCGGCGTCGTTTACGATTGGTGCCGGTTTTGTTTAATTTTGCGGTGATACTTTTGGTGAGCGATAAAACGTATACCGTATATTGTCATTTAAAAAAACCATTATATATTTGGTTGCACAATTGTTTTTATAACTCGCGCAAGAATAACTACAAAAGAACTTAATCTTATCGAGTCGACCGTTAAGCTTTTAATCTTTTATTGGAGTAGGTAGTTCAACAAAAATCCTGTGCATTTTTGAACATTTGTTGGACACAGTATTAGGAGGTTTATTTGAACGGATTAATATTAATGTGACACTTCTCTAGTGTAAAAAAACTCACCCCCTTCGCAGAACACTCGTTGTTGTGCTGGTCGGTAGGACACTTGGTGTCGTCGATGAAGGGATAGATGGAGATGCAGGATTGGTTGACGCACACCAGATGCTCGCCGCACGGCGTTCCGTCCTGCACCAGCCCCAGTGCTCCTATCTCCGGATGCTCCGGTAGACCAGTCGTCGCTCTGCAATTGGTTTTTGTTACATTACTTGCTGTAACGATGAAGGAAAACATAGTGTGGAAATCTGCACACCATAGAGTTCTCAGTAATGTTCGTCTCTAAGCTTTATAATGACCAGTAGACGTGAAATCATTATGTTGTTACACACGGGTTAAGGCGGAGGTGGGTTAGGGGGAAAGGTTAAGGCGGTAGTCTGCCACGTTGCCTAAGTGCAGTTCGGCATATGTACATATACCCAGGACATTAATTAGGATTCTTACTTGCACTCATACTCGTTCCCCTTGATGGTGATGACGGTCCTCGTGTAGTACTCGTCCATGCCGGGCACTACCGGGTTGCGGTTGCCGGACTGGCACTGCAGTGATCCGCATTTGACATTTCTGGGTAAAATAGGTTTAACATTATGATACGATTCTATTTCGTGAGATAGGTTTTGGAATTCTTCGAAGGTGAAGTGTCATTTACCCCATATCACATTTGACGTATTCCCCATTGCTGGCTTTGCCGCAGTGCCCCGTCACGGCACCTTTAGAGTTAAACTGCTCGAAGCATTGAGTATCAGCGCCCACAGTCCCTGGTCCCCAGATCTTCTCGCACTGGATGGATAGAGTCGGGCACTGGCCAGAGAAGCAGTACCCCTTGCCTGACGCACAAGATTCTCCATTCTTGCGATAAGAGTCAACCGGACAGGATCCAGAGAGACCGGTACAGGTTTCTTCCAGGTCGCACTCGTTGGCTGACTCCCGGCAGATGACACCGCGGGGTTTCAGCTGGCAAGGAAACATGAGTGTTATAGTATTTATTTCATGCTAATGACTTGGTTGTCTACTGATAAGAAATATTTTCCATAAACCGCTGTAGTTTTAGGACAAATTCCTATTTTTTTAATTCCTATTATTTAAGTTATGGACAAAATGTAAATACAAAAAACGAAACTCTGTTCAACGTAATGGTAAATATCTCACCTGACACTTCTCACAACAAGCTCCAGACGCGCACTGGGCTTCCTTCGTGAGGCGGCAGGTGAAGGGGTCGCAGCAGGGGTTGAGGTTCTGGCACTCGGAGATGGTCCCGCAGTCGCACTCCTCGCCTTCGTCCAGCCGACCGTTGCCGCACTGACGGTGAACTACCAGCTGGGAAAATTTGAGGCAATTCAAACATCTGTTCAAGTAATCAAAGAAAGTTGAAATTGAAATTTAGTACTTCAAAGTAAACACTAATTAACTGAGATATTGAAAAATTGTTGTGAGAAGCAATATTGTCGAAAGTTATTATTTTAACCTTTGAAAATAAATAGGTATATCCCAGTTAGGACAGCAGTGTTTTATGGATATTTTCTACTGTATTCTAGGAAAACTACGCATTGTTTAGACTACATTTAAAGAGCCGCTACTTCACGGCTCAAGGGGTATAAATTCAGCTTGTTGCTGTAAGTTTTATGTCGACTTTAAAGTCTTTACTCTTAAGCATTTTAACAACGTGGCTTTAAATTCTAAATTGTTGTGTGAAATGTGACAGCTCGAGTATATCGGAGCACTCTCGGCTATGTTGCATTTCGCTTTCGAGAACAATCCGCGTGCTCCCAAGCCAGACATACGGGCTCCGCTTCGAAGCGATTTGCAAGGAAAAGTACGTTTTATACGAACATCCTTCAAATCTACAGCTGTTGTCTAATGTAGGAACGACATATTCAGTTGACTATTTTCAAAAATCCGCTTGTGATGTTCATTAATTTGTTTTCAATTGAAAGCATGTAGGTGCAAGTTCAAAGAAGTTGTAGGGTGGATCGTGAATTCGGTTTGGATGGTGTTGATGTAGAGGGTAGGTGGTAGTGGCTGGACGAGGCGGAGAAGCGAGTGTTTTAGCACATTTTAGATGAGACCTTTGTCTAGCACTCGAATAACAAACGATAATTTATTCCTGGTAATAATGAAAAGAGTGGGAGACAGTACTGTTTGATTCAGATACAGATCACAGCAATCTTGAAACAGAAGCAAGTGTGTCTTAATCAGCGCCAATGGGGAGACCGATCGCGAATCAGAAAATAAAACAAGCCCACAGGCGCAATCATCGATAAATATGTAAACGTGCCAAATCGAAGCGAGAGTGGCGGTGCATTATCATTCCGTACTATGTAAATTTATTCCAATAAACTCGTCCGGGCTCGCTGCTGTTATTATATATTCGCAAACGAAGAGATAATTCTGAGCGCGGGCAGCCCACATTACCATAACTTTTATTAAAGGAGTGGGCTCGCCAAGGCCAACGACCGAGCACAAACAATACGGCCCTGCTGATTAATTTTCGACGTGAAAATCTGTTTTGCATTCGAATCAACTGCGGCGCTAACCGCCCGAGTGGCGTGCCGATGACACTCCCAAGAATTCGAATCAAAACTTCAGCAAAATGCTTCGGTTTCCACGACAGCTGCGGTGAAATTACGAAGGTGCCTTGATAACTTAGTGCGGAGCGTGCTAATTACAAATGAAGTTGTATCTCCGACTCTAATGGCTTTTAAAGTGAGCCCCGCGGAACGGCGACGAAATTTAACAAGTTTAATTGATATAATTGTAAAATGGCCCTCGGTTGGTTCGAAAGTTATTACTCTGTTGGAATAACATGACACTTCGCCGGCCTTTTTATTCGCGTTTGTTTCGAACATCGGGTGTATTTTAAATTTTCATTAAAACTTTCACATTGGTAATTATTGTTTCCGCCTGTCCGCGACAATTGTTGGCAAGCTTGTGATGATTCAATTTGTGGAGCATATTTCAATATTCGTTACGGTTCTTGAGGGCGCTACTCGTAATTAACCTTAAGCAGAATTATTTATTGTCGGTTAATTATATTTTTCTGTTGCACAAACAGTGTGACATTTGAACACCTCTTTACCTCATTAGGTTTGTTCAGTAAGCACAGTCCTTCCCCAATCCTGAGCTCGTTGATGTAATCGTTCTTTGAGCAGTCTGAGAATTTGTAAGGCTGAACATTCTCCAGGCCGACGATAGACTGTGCCATGATGCAGCCGTGCCAGTCCCTGCAGAAGCACTGTTCACGGCCGTCATCGTGACCCATGCCTGTTGACAGGAAAAGATTAGAATTAACTGCAAATGGTCATGCTTATAACGGGACATTAAGTGTTGGTGTTGGTGGTATTTCCATATTTGCATATTA
>DWDT01002803.1:0-13185 GCA_018245595.1 Microceris scylla | reverse complement strand
AGCCCAGGATTTCTCGACCAGCAGTCGCTTTTGCAACCATTTGACCAACAAGGAAGTTCATGATCGAAGTATAATCATACAATGGATCCCACCATCCTAACATTGTTACCAGTCATGACTTAACTCATCCAAAAGATCCTCGAGACCTAGACGATCAACATTATTTGAACATTTTGAAAATACATAATTTCAAATTTGGGAACTCCGTAACTTACCGAACACTGCATACATTAATTCCTGCACTAACACTTCTTGCTATATTAGAAGGATTGGTAGTGCCTGCTGAAAATATTCCAAACATTTGTAATCACCCACATCTTCCAGCGCTGCATACATCGTATTAGTAGTTTTGAAAAAATATGAGCTTATTTGAGAATAGCGTGACGTAAAACAATTTAGAAGACACCAGCGGCGTACGACAGTTTTATGGAATGGAGATCGCTTCTTATAGGTCCAACGTCCGCTTGGATCGGATCTGTATTCCAACAAATCCGCTAAACTGCGCTTTTCAATGAGATTGCTCATATCCAAATATCTTAATTTTTAATGGTCGGTATATTTTTCAGATTTTT
This sequence comes from Microceris scylla, assembly GCA_018245595.1. Lineage (NCBI taxonomy): Eukaryota > Metazoa > Arthropoda > Insecta > Lepidoptera > Hesperiidae > Microceris > Microceris scylla. The sequence goes on along the minus strand of DWDT01002803.1, from coordinate 12,613 downwards.
GTAATAAATTTCATATAACAGCAATTTTTGTTACAGGCTGTTTTTAAACATTCTCATTAAGACGGGAAACAATGAAACGATTAAGAGCTGATAATAACGATAATGATAAACCGACAGTGGAGTAAGTTCTTTTAAAATTCCGAGACAAAATTTGCACAGTAGAATACAAGAATTGAGGTTATTTTGATGAAAAAAAAACCTCTCATAACGCACTTTGTAAGCGTGGGCGAATGAAATTTCCTCAAGGCCCTTATATTTACGCAATGACTCTATCATAGACACGTCACACAACAAAACATGCCGACATCTTACACGTCAAACTCATACCAAAGATTGACAAGGAGGCGGCCGAAATTGGTTACAAGCCAACGCTCAAACACCTATCCAAAAAACAGTTTAATACAAATCTACTCCTTATGACGTATACATTTAAGATTCAGTATTTTATAAAGCGCGATTAAAAGAAGATGGTTTTGGAGTAACGGCGTTCAACACTGACATAGCCACGTCAAACAAAGATTGAAATAGAGTAAGGTCGGGTGGAAAATGTAGGATTTCATAATTTGTGTAATTTAAACCAATTATCTATTATTCGACCAGTTTGATGGTTCATCAGTGGATCATCCCCAAGGGCTCGAGTATAAACTACAATTATGTGAGATTTTCATAATTAATTTAAGACATTTTAATATTAATAGGTAATTATAGTGCAATCTGAAGCTAAGCTCAAAAAATTATGAAAAACGAAAAATATCGATAATTAAAAAGTTCTTTTTCTCGATTATGAGCATTGCCATGAAATTAAAACTATTCAATTCAACAAGAATATTAACCTTAACTTTATAAACTGTTATATTAATTGCAATTACATAATAGTTTTAACAGTAAAATAGTTCTAAAAAACCTTTAAGTTTTAAGCCGCTACATACATTGGGGCTCGTTTATGGAATTCATACTAAATCTACGAAAAAATCTACCCGTGTTAAAGTATTGCGTTCAACAATAGTTATTATCTTCTCTGCCTCTATTTTTTATTGTTCACATTTTAATTGTCAGTTTTGTAGAACTGACAATTAAATAGCTGGGCTATAGGAAGGGTGAATTGTATAGCAATCTCTTAATCAGTATCTGGAGCAACCGTCAAGCCTTCTGAGTAGACTCAGGTAAGTCAAAAATAGTGCCTCTATTCTCAAAAGTACAGGCGTATAATTATAAAAGATCAAAATGTTGCTGCGGTGTTTAGACCAGTTATTAAATGTAAAATTAGGGGGCAAATGTGGTTATAATCGTCTCAGTTTCGGTTGAAATGATACGGAAATAGATGATTGTAATTTTATTGTGACTGTACAAATTTGCGGACTTCTGTGGTCAGCGAGGGATTCGCCTGCTTCCGCTCTTGCTCATATTTTAAAATACGTTTTAATATATATAATTGGTAGTTTTTGATAAATTTAATGCAGATGAATAGGATGAGGTCTGAAAATTTACGACTTCATATAACTAAGGGTAAAGATGAAAAATTGGAAAGTAGCTCAAAATTATGGTGTTTATGTTGAAATAAATAGCTTCTCGTATATAACCTCGCCATGTTTTTGTGTATCCTGATTTCTTTATGAAAGATTAATTAAAATTTTAGTTACAACTAGATAGGTTATTATAGTTAATAATAAAAAGTTTTTAAGTAATATCGTTGTTGACTTTCAAAATATTTTTTTTCAGTGTGTAATCCGAAATTATTTTTTAAGCTAAAAAAGGTATTTATAAGTTAAATTAGTACTAGATTTTTGTACATTCTATCTTCGCATATTAATATAATATTTTACCCATTTTTCTGAAAAAAATATATGATGCTAAAACAATATTTTCGAAAGAAAGCACTTTAACAACTGATATAATTTTTAACAAAATTGTGGGAAAAATATAAGACATTCGCAAAAATTATAGTAATTTTGTAACAAAGTTTAATTTATTTTATTGCAAGGAATTACACATTCAGGAGTTCAATATTCCACGGTAAACACCACTTTGTGGTGAATCGGCGCCACGTTGGTTAGTTTCACTGCCACCCGAGTCTGTACGAGACCGCAAACTAATCAAATATAACCAGTCATTATACCGTCATTTTTGGAAACGACGACCCTTCGGATAGACGAGGAAAATGGGCAAATGAGTAAAAGTGGGACGTACAGATTAAACAGCGCAGTCGGCTTTGGTATTAAGCTTATTATAGAGCCTTTCCAATCAATGAAGTAAATATTCTATAATATATAATGTTGAGAAACATAATGTTGAGCAATATAATGTTGAGCAATATGACGTTGAGCAATATGACGTTGAGCAATATAAAATTGAACATGGTTATTTTGAGCAATAATGATTTGTTCATTATTAAGATTGGTATCATAAATTTATCCTGTACGTGTAAATACTAATTAAAATATCATTTTAAACCCTTGTAGGTTCCCGAAGTGGTAGGCAGAGTAATGTAGTACACCCCCACACATCACCAGTTAATTCCGAAATGTAGGTACTAGCATTATAATAGTTCCTTTCAAACTATGGCAACTTTGTAGTTTTTCGATTTTGTGACAGAGCTGAAACAATATTGATAGGCCGTTTCAAACACATATACTTTTTGTATGTGTCTTACAATAATTTGAAGAACATCTCAACTTATTACACGTTCTGAATGATACATAATGAAATACAAGGTGTTTACGTTCGCCATGTCAATAATTATAGTGCATCGTTTATATGCGAGTTTCGCGGACCACCTATCATTATAACGAGAGCGACCTTTTAGTTTTTGTACGTTTATGAATGAGCTTTGATGGTGTCGGTTGCGAATTCGTTTCATAGTATTTTAAGGCACAAAAAATCCATACCGTCAATTTGGTCGGTTTAAATGGAGAGTTTTGTTTTAACTTGTAAGTACAGTTCGTTTTGTGGTTGCTCCCGCTGAATTTTATTTTGGGTATTCTATGTATATAAGTACAGAATAAAACCAAAATGGACACAATAATTCCATTTAGTTATCATCCTATTTCAATCCACTGCTGGACATAGGCCTCCGCCAATGAGCGCCATCGCGCCCTGTCCTCGGCTTGTCGCATCCAGCATCTTGTAATACCGTAAGATAAATATTGAGATAATATTTGAAAACTATAAGCGAATATTTAAATAAGTACCTATAATTAAATAGATTAAAGTACTTATAAATAATACAAGTAAAATATAATGGAAATTTCTTTGTGAATTTATTACGAACAGAATAAACTTAAAATATGTTTCATTTTGAGCTTCAAAAAAGCCCTTTTCTTGTATACCCACCTAGGCCCTTTCAACAATCGTCTTGCTTAAGGTGAGGATATTGACGTAAATGTCTCACGAAATCGAAATTAACTAGCTTTTAAAGTAACGTATATTAAATTAAGAAGAGCATCTCATGTGTTAGTACTACATACACAACAAGATAAATAGTCGAGATTGTCCTCATAGGTGGTCTTAACTACCGTTTAAAGTAATTCTGTTTGAGATAAAATTTTAATGTCAAAGACACGTGCTAGAAGGCCGAGATCGAGTGATTACGATCGTAGGAATCTTTCGCATTAAGAATAATATTTGTATGAGACTTCATTCCGCGTAAGAAAATTAAAACAATTATATAATAATAACTTTATGAATGGTAAGATATGAGAAACGTATTCGGACCCCTAATCGAGTTTCTTATTTAAGAAATTTGTATTTAAATATAACATTAACATTACAAATAAAATAACCACCTGAGACTGATCCTAGATTACCATCGACCCAAAAAAGAGGAAATCCCAAAAATCACCTGCAACAGTAACACCCAGAACATTAACCGAAGGTCCTGCACGACTTTTGCCTCAAGCGAAGATGCTTATTAAGGATGTACCACGCACCTGTGTGAATATTTTCATAATCCTCCTAATTAGAGGTTCGCAGATATTCCCAAAGAACGCCGAAAGCCAAACGGTTGAGCCTTACTGTGGAGGCAATAAATTGTTCGACATTTGACCCCTCGGACCAAGTTTTTTTGGAGAATTTGCCCTCCGGCTGCCCTGATCTTAGTTGGAACTTTTTGGAAAGTTCACAGACTATCAATATTAACAGAGATAATATATAATAGTAATAGTCGAAGTTAGAGTTATAGCTAAACAAATCATTTCACATAAAATTTTATTTGACTGTATCAATGTTTTAGCAATAGAAAAGTACAAAGAATTTGAATTGATAGTAAACTTTTCGTTTATGTAACGCATAATCTTGTAATATATATAATTTTGTAAAATTTTCTAAGCGAAAATTCACAGAAATAAATAGTGTTTAAGTAAATCACATACAGTTCACTAGATGCCAAAGGTGTCGTGATATATTGCAATCGAAATCTCCGGTTGAAACTGTGAAAACAATTTGCGGGCGGCGCGCATGATGGTCCCACATAAATCCAAATTTTCTCGCCGATACCTGCTCTGTGCTCGCACTAATGTCGGATATATTTATCGTGGCGATCGTCAACCGTGGCGGCTCGCCTGAGGGCTACCCGCCTCAGCTCTGTCTTTCCCACGTGCTCTGAATGCTTGGATTGCGTGCGACCTCTTGCACCACTCCTTCTCGTACAGACTAACGCAACTCTATCAACACTTTTATTCACTGTAATCTCCTCTGTATTATAAACCGTTTCAAAAACGCCAGTATCTACACATGTTTCGTTGCCTTTAAAGTGGACTATGGCTTTTTAATTTGCCGCACCTTAGTAATGTGTACGATCATGTACAGTCACTATAGCTGCTGAAGGGGATCTACCGTTTGCTTCAGGCTAGAGATCTGAGTTCTCACCTTCGACTTTTACGACCGTGGGATTTTGACCATAATCAAGTAGACGGTTTTTTATAAGTGAAACCTGGTGACGGGTTACTGAGTTTAGAGATTTCTCTTGTTTCGAAATTTCGAAAATTGCTGTTATAGATGTACAGCTATATTATTAATGATGTTGCTAAAATTAAATTTACCGGTTTAATTGCGTACAGTGGTGTAATTAGTGGTGTATATCGATTTGAACTAGGTACTATAATATTACTTGATAAATGGTAAAAATTGGTTAAGCATCAATACTTTAATATGCGTTTGTATTAAAGGTCTGAACCTGTTTACTTTGAATTCCTTTCAAATCCCGTCCAAGCGACTTGATGCAGGTTCGCTTAATAACACCATTCAGGGTAATCGATGTTAAGCCACAGAGGTGATTACAAGCGTTTACCAGATTATTTGGTAATCGATCGAGTTCCCTGTAATATTGGGAATACATGTCTGGAATTCCTGGAGCAATGCCAGCTGTTAAGTGGTTTATACCAGTAACATACTAATAACCTTGATTATGAAGCAGTTTAAAATTCTTCAGAGTAAATATAGAGGGCTTACCAAATTATAGTTACACCTATCATATGTGCTTAGTATTTTTGGTCTCGATAAAAATTCCAGGAGGATATCCATTGGTGTAATGGCTCGTAATTTACTACTAATTTAAATTGTCTTGACGGTTGATTCTCTACGCGCATTCTTCATGAATGAGATTAAAGGTGAGTCATATTACGTTATTCCTTGATCGATTATTTCGTTTACATACTGTATATCATATTGTATAACTTCAAAGAAGTACTTACTAATGGTGGAATGTTTAAGTTATTATTGATTTCGTGTTTTTTAAGTCTGCCAATCTTAACTTGGCCACCATGGCAAACCGTGGCCTTCCCCCTTATTATTCCGAGAACCGTCCTTTATCCAACTGTGGAACAATAAAAGGGCGAAGATGGTGTAAGTAATAAAATGTCATCCGTCTGTTTTCTTTACCTAATTGAACTTGTAAATTAATATTTTATCACCATAATATGTAATAATGTGAAGAAATTATCAATATTCTTTTTATGATCAAACAGTGGTATTGGAAGCGTACATATTATGATGATTTTCAAAGAACCGCTAATGAAATGGTTCACGCCTCTCCCACCCCTAAACATGCGCTCGTTGCCCCGTCAATTAGGGCCAATTTTCGGCTAGTTCAAAAGGTCGGTTTTGTCCCTAAGATCATTGGTTGGTAATTAAAACAAATAGGGTCAGAAAGGGTCCGCCCGAGGCGCCATGGGGCGGCGTCGTGCTCGCGTCTCGCCGTCGCCAGCAACCCCCTTATTATAAACTTAATCTAATTATTGAATTCGTACAATGTTGTGTTTACAATTTTTTTTCTAATTTGCCCCACTATACTTAAGAATGGATACGTAAGCGCTAAATGGCACGTTTAGGACCATATATCATACAAAGTCGAGTCACTGTTGTGCCGTCGGCCGTTTTCTCACGCTGTTCCTTGCGGCCAAGAGACATGAGCTTTGGAGCTTAAAGCTAATACCCGCAGACGTCAGGCGGTGTTTGATTATTACAAGGCATTTATTTACAAGTTTGCCTCTAGATGATTGTCAAGGTTTTATTGCTTGATCTCATTCGGCGGCAGTTGATCTAATTATAATTCTTTAGGCATACTGAAGGTTAAAGTCTTGGTATAAAGCTTATAAAGTTTAATAAGAAAAGGTATTCAACATATAACTACGAAAACCATTAGGTCAGTCTGATAAATTTCGGGCGGATTTTTTGAAAAGTTGAAGGTAGATTTTGGAACTGCTAAATGGGAGGTACTGGATTCGAACCTCGGATTTGGTATAAATTACGTGAGGCATTCAAGGTGGAAGGAGGTCAAGTCGAATCTCACCTAATTTTACTTTTGGGAGAGGTGGTATCGACATATATCATGTAATTTTTTTTCCCGAATAATAGATTAAAAATGTAAGAAAAGAGCATATTATTTTGATCTTGTGTAATGATTTAAGTATTTTATTGTTTACTTTACATTGTAATTCTAGTTAACTTACACAGTAATCTTACATAGTAGTCTAGATTCGTCTTAAGGTCAAGTGATTGCTTGCGTAAAGGTTGCTTGAGAGATACCCGAGTATTAATGGTTTTTTCTAACTTGAAATTCCTTGTAGCAGCTCGGACTCGAGAATTACAGGAATGCACTACATTGCCCTGCCTTCACCTTCGGAGAAATACAGGCGTGATGTTATATGTTGTTCTCTTAAAAGCTTTGTTACTCACCTAACGTTGAATGGCTATGGAATATTATCAGTGGAATTTCGCAAAGAATAAACAAGACTTACTTTTATGCTGATGATAAGTGAAGTCATAATTCTATATGTACCGGCTCAATTCACGTATGTTTTTGGGATGACCCGACTACCTTCAGATCTGTACGAGATCCTTCATCATGAGCTCCCATCGACTGCAGCGAGGTCGCGGCCAAGACTTACGTGAGTTAAGCTGGTACATATATAATCATGTGTATAAACACTCACGAGACATACACGTACGTAAATCACGTCTGTAATCCCCGAAGGGGTAGGCAGAGGAGTATAGTACACTGCCACGTTTTCACCAGTTACATACCCAAGACATTTAATGGTAAAACGAGTGAACCCGTTCGTAATCTGCGAATAGTAGGTAATCTATCATTATATGACAGCGCACGTACCAGTTAGTTATGTGAAGAACCCGCGGCTAAACTTCTCATTTCCCTAGTTTACACGTCACCAAACATGAGTAATGAGGTAAAACCTATTTAAAATACGCTACACAGTAATTTAGTATTTTGCAAGTACTATTTATATTAATTACCCTGTGCTAAAGCACCAATATGATTAGAGAGTTCGCGTATTGAACATTAACTGTTGGTCTTACTAGTAGTGTTTTCTTAAATATATTTCAATTACTGTTAGTACCTACTGTTGTATGGTGTTGTGGTAGAAAAATACGTGAGGATCTGCATATCAAAATGTGCAATATCTGCGCGTACATTTCGCGTTTTGAAGTTTTGAATACACGTTTTAAAAATTTACAGAGTCCTGTAAAGAAGGCTGCAAACGTGGGTTTGTTAACAAGGGCAGGTATTAAAATGCTCGTTACGAAAGCAGACATTTCTAAATGCTAAATGTAGGTAGGTATAGTAAGTGCAACTGTCATCGTTATTAGAATTTTTGTTGTTTACAAGTAGTCATACTTTTCATTCTTAAAAAAAAATTAAAACACATGTATGTAATTAGAAACTTAATGAACTGTAGGTGTATCTATTGCAATATAAGTATTATGTATAATAGCACGGTGTGCCTTTTATGCAAGCGAGCAATAAATTAAAAATATAAAATACGCAAAAGTCGTTTATTGATTTCAATACGCAGTTTAATAGCATTCCTGAAAAATTCCACAACGAGGTACATAAATCCAAATATCAAAAGAAGAATGAAGAAATGCTCCGAGCTGGGCTCATTATTGCCCTTTTAGAGAGATTAAAGCATCGTCACACGATCAGCGTCAATAATTTTATTTTTCGTTTAAATGTTACTGGCCGTTGTTCAGAATACATTTGGAATGTTCTTATTTTATGCAATACACTTTGAAGTCGAGTAAATTTGCGTGACACGTTCAATTTTAGTATAATCAACACTTGAATTATTTATGCTGTAATCTCCGAAGGGTAGACAGAGAAATATAACTTTTACTATTACGTTCCACAATGTAATAGATGATAAGCCTATTGCTATACACCATAATGCACGAACGCACATTGCACAAACCCAGTCTTTGATTGACTACAATAACATTTCTAATAGAAAATGTAGAAAAAAGCGTAACACCACGCCTGTACCTAATCCCCGAAGAGGTAGGCAGATAAGTGTAGTACGCCCCCACGTTTCCCAAGTTACGTTTACGTCCCATAATGGAATAGGTTGTGAGCCTATTGCCATACACCGGGCACACATCCAGATTCCGAGTATCTAAGTTATAAAAATTCAATAGAACGCGACCCGAGATTCGAACACAAGACCTCTCGGTCAGCAGTCGCACTTTGCAAACATTCAAACAACGAGGTAGTCCAGTTCGTCGTGTGAACATGTCAGAATATTCATTTGAAAAGATATTTACCGACCAATTAGGATGTGGTGGCGTATATTTACGAGTGTAGTGGCTCGCTTGATTCATTGCATTTAACACCGCGTCGTTACCGTCCAGCTGGCGGTTCATTTTATAATTGTACATATATTTTCCATATTATGCGAAATGATTATGAATAATGAGAATAAATTAGGAACAATAAAAATCATCGGTGAAATTAAAAGTTGTCACGGTCTTCCAATTTTTAAATATATTAACAGCGCTATCTATTTTCAATTGGGAAAACTGTATCGATTTTTTTTGCCTATAGTTGTTTTTATTACATTATTATTGTAATAAATTGGCTTTCTCTGTACAAAGCAGAACAATATTAAAATGGTAATAATTTCAATTATGGTACAAAATCGTGTATACCTCTAAAACGTTTCATAATTTAGGTGTAATGGGTTCAAGCGAGACCTAAATCTAGTTCTCGATAAGTGCTCCCGTCACAGCGGCTAGACTCAGTAACGAGGGGAAGTGGCCCATTTTTCAACCGTGAGGAACGCCTTTTGCTGATCAGATCGTCCTTCCTGCTTGCATGGAGGTTTTGAAACCGTTTTAAATTAATTATTGTTAAGAATGATATTAATAGGAGACAAAAATTTAAATAAAAATTAAAAGTTAAAGAAAATGTGATATTGCCTAGATGTATCAATGTATAGTTAATTCTTAGAAGCGCAGAATCTATGATAATTTTTCCTTTGATATTTTTTCCACTATATTTTTCTCAACGCTTTTATCGTTCCACTATTGGAACACGTAATTTGATGTAAAATAATTTTAAAGCTAACAATAATATCCATCTATTTCATAGAAAAATATATCCCATTTAATGGAACCAGTAATTCTTATAGACATATCTTACGAACTAAAACCCAAAGGTAACTCTATGGGATCCGACCGCTCTGGGAACGCTGGGGAGACTCTTCGAAAGTCGCGGCCGGGTCACGTCGGTACAAATTATAAGTCGGCGACCGTACGTGCTTCGATTGATACTAATTTCGTACACATATGACGAGTTTAATGACAGCGAAAAAGTTATAATAAGCTTCATTTGTTTATGCTCACAATGTATACCAAGTTTCTCTACCGTTCTCTATTTTTTGTGAATGTTTCCGACGATCATTGCTCATTTCTGTAATATCATGACAGTAATCCCCGAAGAGGTGGACAGAGAAGTGGAATATATTCCCGCGTTTCGCCAGTTAATCTATTATTAGAAATTTCAAAATATAAAAATATAATTGAACCCAAATTGGGGGTCGAACCCGGGACCACTCGATTGGTAGTCGCGCTTACAACCATTCGGAAAACAAGCCAGTCATTTAAAAACAATTAAGTCTTGCTTTACGGTGTTATAAATCATATTTCTAAGTTGAGCTTCAGCGAAAATATTTTGCAAAAATATTTTAAAGTCCACTTCCAAATAACAACGTACGCTAGTATCTACCATGATTTAAAGTACAAAACAAATTTTGGTATTTTTGATACGTTGGACATGTAAATACGCAGTTATTCACGATTATATTGATAATAACTGAATTTGTCCGCTAAGAGTTTACACTTTATACATTAACTTGTTACCGTTTGTCATGTCGTCTGATGACGAAAATTTAGTTTTGTTAAAATCTAATGCTTATTAAAACTTTTAAATGTGACTGAAGTGTTATTATTTAGACAATATCAATCTTTATAGACAATTATAACAATAAAGTCACAGTTACAGACTGGCTATATTGCACAATATATCTGTACATTATTTTGTGTAAAAGATAAAAGATAATGTTACTATGTGCAATTCTTGCCTTCCTTTGTAACTATATACATCGGCAGACATACCTTTATCTGCATCTTCACACACGGCGCCTATCTTGGCTACGTCATCGCATCGCAACCAAGGGGTCAGAAACTGCATAATCAGTTATATAAGCCCATCAGATAGCATTGCACCTACCAGAGGGCGGCGCTGGGAGGCGGGCTCCGCATTCTAAATTCAAATTGCTAGTTACGGCTCACGCGAACTAGTTGCGTACAGATAAAAAATAGTGAAAAGGTTTTTGTAAGGGATAATACTTCAGTCGATGGAAATTTTCAAAATTACAGGTATTTTACATTTTTCTTTGAATTTTGTGATATTGTTTTATAGATTGAACAGATTAGTGTAAATGTATGTGAATTTTATTCAGTGAGTACCATCAGTGGCAGTGGGCAGGTCACATCTGTCGCACAACCGATAGCCGCTAGAGCAGACGTGTTCTGGAGTGGAGACCGCGACTTGGCAAACGTAGTGTAGGATGCCCTCCAGCCAGGTGGAGTGACAATATACACAAAGTGGTTGGCAATGGTTGGATGCGAAGAGCTGAAGATCCAGCTCAGTAGCCTGCCATTGGACAGGCCTATGTCCAGCAGTGGACGGGAGTAGGCTGATGATGATGATGAGTACAATCAAGTTATATTATTAAATAATAAATATCGTATCTAAGTGAGTTATGTTTATTTTAGTTCTTAATATGAACATTAATTTCCAATTCTATCTAAGAATTATGAATATAACCATTTTTTTATAATGCCTACTATTATTATCCATTATAAAAATATAAACCTCAGAAGATACACTAGGCATACCAACCGAATAAATTAGATAATCACCGAAAACATTAAAGGTATATTTAAAATTAAAACAAGCAAACATTAACAAACAAATCGAAGGATTTCCGAACGAAAATTGAATTAAAAGGTCCGCCACACAAAAAGAGGTAGGATCGCGTGTTTTTCGTCACTTAATAACCGCTACCTTGCGCCTTGAGGATATCTCAATCGGCCTCAATAAATTGATTGCCATAATAAACGTCATTAGTCATCGGTACTTGTGTTTAAATCACTCTCTGGTTAGATACTCGCGTGCGTTGGGACGCTACCCGTGTTCGCACGCAACGCCTTATGAAATGTAAACGCCTCGGGCCGTTTTTGAACACCGTCCAGGCAAATTACCCGTGGTGTATGGAATGCGTGTGATAGATCGCATTTTGGTTCCGTTGTGTGTTTTCGTAGTGGAGAAATAAGAACACGAGCGAAAACAAGATTAATATATGCGCGCTGCGTGTTTCTTAACGAGGTGGTAACCAACGGGTTCGGTAAGCTCATGTGACATTGAAGGGTAATCGCGTACAGTATTTATATTCGATGATACGATGGGAATTTCATTATATGGAGCAAAGGAGTTTTGTTTTGGTTATGAAATAGTAAATAGAGATGTGAAAGCTGGTGTCGGAACTCTGTTATATATTAAAAGCATTTGTGTCGCCTAACAGGTTGCAGACTATTTAAGACGTTCTACAGAATTTATATACATTTTTAGAATAGTACGATGGTATAAGAAATAATAAAACAGTTCAGGTTCAGGCTCCTCTCATATGGGGTAATGACTCGTTTACGCTGTCATCATCATCATCATCATCATCATCAGCCTATCTCAGCCCACTGCTGGACATAGGCCTCACCTGAAAGGGGGTTTATGCCCGTAATCGCCACGCTGGGCATGCGGGTTGGA
>DWDT01002802.1:0-13189 GCA_018245595.1 Microceris scylla | reverse complement strand
TAGAATGATTATTATATTTCTTTACAAATATAGCTCCATGAAAAAACTCTATAATAAATAAAACTATATAGTTATAAACTCTATAAATATAATAAATTAAAATTTAGAAAAAAATAATTATATTCGTATAAATTTATCGATAAGCAGGTATATGTATACTATCTGCGAGTGGATCTAATAGTACATAAGAATTTTTAGAAACACCAAATTCTTAACATTATTGTATTTTTCCTCGAACAAGGAAATTCAACAAAAGGAAAATTGAAAATAATCATGATTATTTCTCTTCTCCTTTATCGGTAAAGTGACAATTACAGAGAGCTAATGGTCGCGAACGGTTTTTTTATTACTCCCTGCAATGTTTCCTGTTGCATCCTTCCTTTTTTCTTAGAAATATTCTGCTAATTAAGGAAACTGTAGAGGCTGAAGATTTCCTGCTGGTCTTGCCGATTACTGCCCGTATCTCGGAGAAAAATGTTACTCACCGTCGACGTTCATTTTTGTGGTTTATCTTTTTATACCTTACATAAACAGGGGTGCTAGTGTAAATGGGCTGCATCATTAGTGTGGAAATATCACAGTGAGTCGAGAAATGTTACGGTATTTCATTAAATTTAATGCAAACGCTTCATAGTGGAAATTTCAGTTTAAATATCATGGAGAAAGGTAGCAGTGTCCGAGTGAATGCAACTGCTTGAATCAATTAACGTCGAATACGTTCTTGCTTGAATTGCTTCTGAGATAACATCTTCGGCAACGGACAATGGGGCTATTATGTGGGCGGCTTCATATGCTTCTACGTACGTGAACAACTGGCTATCGTGAACGCCGAGCACTACAGCAGGAACACCAGTACTCGTAACGTAACTTACGTGAAACGGGTTACAGCCAAACATGGTAATATGTTTATCATCATGACAGAAACACAGACAAAGTAAAATTTATAAGTAAAATTTAAAGGAAACGGAAGTGAATATAATTAATTTCTATGTAGAATGAAAATCGATTCAGATAAGCGAAACTAATTTTAAAGTTCCTTTAAAATCGCCTTGCACTACTGAAAATATACTTTATCTAATTTATAAGTACATAGATCGAACATGTTATGATATATTTTTCACGTTAACATTATTATACTTTTTAAATACGTTTAGTTCCTATTCTTTTTGCCTTGTCACTCTGAACGCCGCTTCCGAGAAACAGCTAGCTGTACAAGTATGACTGGAGTCCGAACCATTGTTATGCAAATACTTGTGGTTGGGCTTACATCGTGGGCAAGACAAAGCGTCGTCGACGCTTAACATCCACTATCTCCTCTGATAGACTGCAATCACCATGTAAATGTAGCACTTTACGTATAATACATACATCAATCATTACACTATATCAGTTGGTAAGAACACGGGATAACACGACTTCAAAAAAGGTGGTAGGTAATTATTATCTAAAAGGAGAAATAGTGACCTTGTAAAATATGACAATAAATTTAATGTCTTTTCTAGCTTGATACCATTTTATAAACTGCATTCACACAAATTATAAATATATGCTATATAAATCTATAAATCTACAACTGTTATGTGCGTAACACATCTCAAGCATAGTTATGCAAATACTCGTGGTTTACGTTGCTTCGTTGGCAAGACAAAGCTATGTTGACGGCTAACATTGGCTATATTCTCTGGATAGACTGCAGTTACAACCTTCATATATATAATATAAGCCATTTATATATCTACAAAGCGTGCACAGCCAACGAAAACGACGGTACAAGTCAACAAAATTCTACTTTCAAAAACTTCAGTGACAAAGTGGACAAATTGGGGAGGTTGTATCTTCAATACTTAATACAACTAATTAATATTCTTCTTAAATATTCAGTTTTTTCCAAAGGACATGTTAATGAACGAATTGCGCTACCTACGAAGTGAGCGGAGTCTGCCTACAGCAGACAAGGTATAAATGAAATCTGTAGCATTGTCATGCAAATACCTGTAGTTCAGTATCCTTAGTTGGCGAGACAACGCTACGTTGACCGGTGACTTCGGCTTTCGGTTCTATAGATACTTCCTATCATCATAATTTCCTTCCCCGTTCCCGACTAAGGCGGGGGCTTTAGATTTGGCGGTCATTTTATGACCGGCCGCCCGTCTGATGTCAAGCTTAATAGGAGATTGTCTTGCCGTTGGCACTATCCCATATGTACTCGTATATATGTCGATAGTTGTATATAATAATATTCTTTATTATATATTTCAATTTCTAATCTTCTTATACAGTTATTGTTATAATACAATATACAAAACAATTTATAGTACAATATAGTACTAATATAACAATAATAATAATTAAAAATCATAAAAGACAAAACGGTACTATAAGATTGAAAGAATATTTCAATTCCTAAATTTGAATAGTAACTGAAGTAAACATAGTTTAAGACGTGAAACAGATGACAGACGTATAAAATAATAACATTAATATGATAGAAATATTCTTACGAATGTGAATTTCAAGTATATGAAAGCGTGATCTTGTACAAAAATTCAGCATGTTGAGGTGTTAACTCAGATACGTGTAAGTAAACGGCATAGAATTACAAATAGCCGTTTCATTTGTACCCCAGGGACATCTCAGTATCAGATGCATAGCCTTGAGATGCAAAGTGTGAGGCGAGCGTGTGCTTTTTATATTTGCCCCAGCAATGTTTGGATTTGCATAATATTGCTTCCTTAACATTCGTAACTTCTGTACGTATGAGCGTAGAACATTTTAGATTAAACCTAGATTTAAAAACTAGACATAGACCGAAAACAGGAAGCCAAAATTTTAAAATATAGTAACGTATTTAGAGTACAGTATGATTCAGTACATCTATGTAATACATTGACTTAGGTAACAATGAACGAGGAAGCAATCTCAGTAACTACAACATTAAAAATGACCGACCGACCCAGTTTTGCTCTAAAGCACTGCAAGTTGATTGTGTTGAAAGAGATGTAAGGGAAGTGTTGCATTTAAGGTATTGTGACCGATTTTGAAACGTGGCGAAATGCATTACCGTTATATAGAGCACAGTAAGTGTATACAGGGGAAGAGCGACAAGTTGGGTGCACGTTTATCGATTTGCAAAAATATAACTTTATCAATGACTACAAGAAAAACGTAACATCACGCCTGTAATTTCCGAAAAGGTAACGTAAAGACAGGAGAGTGTAGTACACTCCCACGTTTCACCATTTGGGTTTACGTGCCCATAGAATTTTTTTTTTTTTAAGAATAAGTGGTGAGCCTATTGATTATATAATTAGAGAGAGTTGTAAGTATTTTACGCGTAATAAATTTATGAATTTAATGACGCAATACTAAATATAATATTATACGTGTTTAATGCACGTACATATTTTCTATTCGGAACAGCCCGACTGGTTTTGGAAAAATCTCCTTCGTCAGCTCTTACCGAGTGCAGTGAGGTCACGACGCAGATTTATGAATAAGAACCTTAGTCACTAACTACGACTAGTTACTATTAGCTACAAACAAGCAGTCTGGCGACCCTCAAGAAAGTACATACTTAATCAGACAAATAAATACTCGCGAAACGTAAATGTAACATCAAGCCTCTAAACCATGAAAAAGTGGGCACAGAAGTAAAGTACAAAGTTACTTTTCGCCGGTTACATTGACGTACCCAAAATGGAGTAGGTGGTGTGCCTATTGAAATGTTTAATTGAATGCCTTGCAAAATGTTTAAGTATCAAATGATAATTCCATACTGCCTGTAGATACAGCTCATATCAATATATATACAGAAAATTAGACAGGAATGATATAACGACCTAATTTCATGCCCCCATCTATTTCACTTACAAAATTAATGCACGTGATTAAACTAATTAAACAGGCTGTGATTACCGAAATAATAAGCTTTTACATCAACAAACGTTGTCACTGATTGAACCGATATTGGCAGAAGCAAAGCACATGATAATGCAGAATAGATGACATGATTGACATTTACTCCGTCATGATTCAAAATGTTATATATTTCAGTTTAAATCTCGTATACAGATATTAACAATGAATATTGTAGACGAGATAAAACAATGATTTATATATAGGAGATTAATTGGCGTCTGAAATACCACATCAATGATCCCTTCCGCGAAATAATAACATTGTGTACATTTCTGTTTTCCAGTTACAGGACAGGCAGTATTGCAACTTAATTTTCATTTATACGGACGTACCAATTGTACACAATGAGAAATTCAATCCCCCCCTATTTTAGGTCATAGATGTTGACTTTGATAAATAAATAAATTATCTGCACGCTGATTAGAAACTTGTTCAAAGTACATTTTGAATTGTGACGCAATGATGTCCACTTTTAACATTTACGACTGTTACGGTAAATCCATTCAGTTTATGAGGTGGTTTTATTTTTGTTTGAAAATATCCGGACTATTCGGTGCCGCGAGGCTCGCGGTTTTGATAGATCGCTAGATTATATGACTGCTATAAACGTCATTTAAAAAATATTGTTTGGGTAATGTTTACAACTTAATCATAATAATAAATATGTATGTAAACACATCTGGCCTTTAAGGTTAGAAATAGTAAGTACTCGGTGTCCTCTACCTGCCTTAAAAGGAACATGGCGTAGATATACTCGACATGTACTTAGTACTAACAGTATTAAAGCAAGAATTTGCAATTTTCCCTTAATATACAGATATTCTAACATATACGTACGTCCGAATTTGGTTTTCTAAGGGGAAATACATGTCAGGGATTTCGTTTAAACTACAGTACTTTGAAATAAAATGTAAGCTAATCCGCAATTTAAGATTACTGGTATGAAACTATAACTTGACAAAGATTGTTTCCAAAATTATATCATCACCGAACAATAGATTGCGAAATGAGTAATATAATTTTAATGAATAGAATTTTCATACAGATTCATACAATTTTCAGTTACATCTTTGTTGAAGCTTTTAAATAAAAGAACAGTTAATCAAATCAAATCAAATTCAAAAATTATATCTCAGAAAACTGCGACATTACCTAAATGTAATTTAATTTAGGTAGGTATAACATTGTTGATGTAATATACACTAACTAACACTGGTAAATATTTACATAATTAAAAACAATTTTATAATTTCTTCAATGAATTCAAAAGTTCGTATAAAAATAAACTAACAATTTTAACTCACTCGTAAAGCAGTGCCATGAATCACGTTATAAAAGCGTGAAACTTATAACAAAAGCGATATATATATTATATTTTTTTTATTTTCACACGGTCGTTGTTAATAATGTTTGAAAACTTGAAAACAGTGTGCTGTAGTTGTAATTACAGGAGGGAAAACATTGCACGACAAGTTGTTGAATTATAATTCAAATTAGCCAGAAATTACGATCGGGAAATATCTAGATTGTATATTATAAAAACCCTGACGCAAATACTTGAGTCCATTCACTAATAGCGCAGTAGCCTTCAGTCTGGCAGCAGAATATAATTGAACGGAACCAATCTCAAGTAGATACCTACTTAAGTATTTCATGTTGCTCAACTTACCTAAATGTTGGAAATCTCATTAGAACTATTCACAGTGTGTTTACAACAGTCCTATTTATGGTTCAATGTTAATTCAAATCTATTTATGAAAGAATGGTCACCATTTCTTCAGTATAACTTGCTTATTTGGTTTTCACATATATAAACGTTCATGCGTTGCAAGTTTTTCAAATATGTACACAGCTGATTTAATTTTTTTACTAATTTTCGCGAGAAATGTAAATCAACAAGCTATAACTGCTTACAATTGTACACTTGTACCCCAATACAATTTAAAATTGATCTCTGGCGGTAATTTATGACAACATTCACAAAACTTGTTACAATTGAGACTATTTTTAAAAAAGTGTCTCACTGGTGGAACATGCAAGCGTTATTAAATTAACTTATGTTGTACAAAATATTAACTTAAATACGTAGCAACCGATTTTGAAATAAATATATTTAAAATATTACTGCGCATTAAATTACAGCCGGAGGGAAAATATCGCAAGCGCGACGAGGTGTCGACACCACGTTAGCGGTGTCGTGATTCTTTCCGTGTTCATTAACATAACAAGTAGTTTCGTTAATCAAATGTACGAAATTAATAGCGCAGTTTAGAGTCGACGTTCCGCCCGGCAATCAGACGGGCCATTACAAATTGCCAGCAATTACCGCGACACCACCCTCCCCTAGGCCCTCGTGTTTTTTACGCACGCGGTATATAGGTATAGCGCATTATGCGTATGTCACGTCACATCAACAATCTAAGTAGGGTTGATTTTTAATAAAATTCGTTCATACTTTATAAATATCCATAAGTTTATTATTGAAATTTTTGTCCACCAATTTCACTGGAACAAAGGAATTAATGAAATTATTAGTTTAAAACGTTAACAAACATTGAGCGTTATAACCAGTACGATACACTTTAACTTGTTTAATGTTTAATATTATGAACATTTAAAAACCGTTATAGTCTAACGGTTAAAACAATGATAGGAAATCTGCACAGTTTAGAGTTTTTCATAAGGTTCTCTAAGGTGTCTGAAATCCTTAAACTCCCATTAGACCAACATAGCAGATTCCTTCCTTAACTTTTTGTATCCTAAGAGGAGACTTATGTCCAACAATGAAGCAACAAAAATGAAAATTTCCTCACAATGGTCAATTTGAGAACCATAACGCTTTTCAAAAATATTAGTATTTGTGCGTGTGGAGACAGTTTTATAAATTGTAAAGAAAACCGTTTCGAACATTAATTTATCTACATAACTAAGCATATTTTATTTAATAACATTGAAAAGTTTTGGTAATAATAATAATAATAAAATGAAATAAAACAGTATTTAAAAAAAAACCATCTAAAATGTCCTTGTGAGGCATGGTTCCCAAAATACTGGCAACACTACCCCGATGAATTATGAGGCTTAGCCTCTGTGCGATGTAATAACCAGCCCAATAAACGTATATAAACAGGCAATAAGATTGACGTTATCAACACGTTACGTCCGTAACACAGTCCGTACATCAAATTTAGTTTCTAAATCCGCGCTGCATCACAAAGCCAGCCCACTCGATATGCATACACGTATATTTATTTCTATTCACTCAAAGGTAGGTGTATAAAGCTCTCAATTCCTCATCCTTTGAATGATGTTATCGCGATTTCCCAAATGTTTCGCTCTTTTTGATCTAAATTCTTTATATTCGCCTTTGCCTCTGCCTTTTGCTACCACACATCACAATTCCTTTGTGGAAAGATAAGGTTCGGTAAAAAATCGAGTGTTTATTCCGGAAACGATGCACTGCATTTCTGTATATTATTTTTTATTTCATTACTTATATTATACATTTTATAGTCAGTTTCGTATATAATATTAAGCTACTTTAACTGTGTACTATTCACCTGCGGATATAATGTAGTCGATATTTCGAGTTGGGATGAATCGGCTACTTATCTTAGGTAGAGACTGATTATTTGAATATTTGTATTGATATTGTTGTGCTTTATTTCAATCTTATTGAAACTTTCTCAAATGTAACAACGCGCCTGACGACATCTCCTAATGTAATGGTTACAAATTAATGCTACCAGTCGTGCAAATCATTTAATAAATGCATTAAAAGTATACTGTCACTCAAATTGGTATAGAACAGCTAATGATCAAACAGATGTACCTGTTCAATGTACCTATGTTTAAATTGTCTTTTTCTTAGTAGTTTGTAGATATATTAATACATAGAAACGACATAACATAACATCCCACCTTCTGCCTTAGAAAGTATTGGATATGGACATACATATATAAATAGCTTCACACCAGATCCTTTATGGAGTAGGCAGATAGCACGGCGTGCTAAATACCTCCATCCTTGCACATATTTACGTTTACGATTGGTCTTCGCAATCAATATTATACAGATATTATTTTGATTTTAGTATATACATTCGTAGATATTTTATAAAGAAATTCGTTGTTAGATTAATCGTATCGCATGGTTTACTGGCTTTACTAACTTACTCGGAGAATTATGAAGAGACCTAGTAATTAAAATACTTTTTCTAAAAGAATGCCTGTAATAAGGATCAAAAGAGATTTAACATTATTAAGCTCGTCATATCTCGATATGATAAATTTATTCATGGTCCAAGTTTTAAGAAGACCCTATTCCCGAATAAAAATAATCAAGATATACGTGGCATTAAAAACTAATTTAAGTGACAAAAAAGACCATTTTAATTAAACTTTCCAGAATCATTATCAGATAACATTACCTATTCATTAATTTTTAATGGCCCGAAAGCCGGTCCGATTTTTGCAAAACCCTCCGCAAGACAGGAAATGACGTAAAATTTATCACCAAACCCTTGGAATTACTTTAGAACTACTTAGCGATATGGAAATACGCAGGTTTATAACTTTGAAGAAAATTGTTTCTTTTTCGAATCTAAATAATGGTAGCTCGATGCTGATTCTGTAATGATAAAATATTGATACATCGTGTGTGACCTGAATCAATGATGTATCCCTAAGTTTTCATTAATAAAGACTTACGGAACGTCAATGAATTATCTACCCTACGAAGTATTTATTGAAGGGAGACGGCCGGCTATAACCCGAAAGGAATATAACGCATTCAAATATCTAGGAAATTTATCAACCTCCGAGCAGTGGGTCCAATACGTTTGGGTCGTTTATGGCATATTACAGACGAAAGACTCGTCAGCTTTCTGCCGGAAAAGTCAATTTGACGCAGATTACGGAGCAACTGAAGGTAATCTTATTAAAACACGAATGTTTGTAGAAATTTTTCATAATATAGTTAATGATGATATCTCGAAATTCAATACTAATTGTGAAATGATTTATACAGTAAGAACAACCAAAAGGTCGAATGAAATTGGATGCCGACTGAATTTGTGCGTTACCCTAATTCATATACTATTAATCGATACAAGTTTTTTGACATAGAGTATGGTTGGTACACCTAATCTGCCACAGCTTGGTAAATAAGAGAAATGCAATTAATGATATACATACAGCCGTATGGCAGCATTAGATGTTTAATTAACACATTTGCACACTTAATAGTACAAGCGTTACAAAAGGATTATTGTTACAAAAGATGAAGGATATATGAAGTGTTGCTAAGCGTCCACTGAGTGGGCAGTGTAACTCCACGGGCGCGTTTCGCGACGATGTTCTATTACAAAAGGGAATTGGATCTTGATTCATTGGTTCGGAAAATCGGCAGCGTACCTTGATAATTTCATTTCTGTACAATTTGACCGCGTCTGTGGTCAGGCGATTCTTGGAAGCCTCCGCGGACCCGAACACAATACACGGACTTCCCTACGGATCTCACACACAATACTAAGCTTTTATTGCCTCCTTTTACAATCTCCCATTACCTCCACGGATTCGCTACTGGGAATCAGATTCGTTACAATTTTTTCTACTTTTCCCTTTGAGTGATTTCGATGTCATACTAGTGGTGGAACAAATGTGATTACCTCCGTTTCTCGTACAAAATTAGATATTATTTCAATAACAAGAGATAGCGCCTCGCGTGTTGCGCAACCTTACATGGTTCTTCAGAGAATTTAAAAGCATGTATTGTGCTCGGCAGTAATGGTAGCGTCGATATCGGAAGAAGCACTAACATCAGAAATATCGCATTAGAGGCTACTTTTATCGTGCGCTTCTCTCGGCGACTCCCCGTCCAGCTTTCACAGAGATTGTATTTGAGCAAACACGACATGGCGTTCCTGTAAATACACTTACTGACGGCACAAATTGAAATTACGTAAAAATCATGAATATGAATAAGTATTCCGACCCCGTGAATGGAACATCAATTATGCAAAATGTACTCGTATCGCATTGATCGGTGCCGCTGCAGCGTGGCTTGGTGCGGGTTCGATCCGTCGCGACGCGCAAAATCCATATCACCCCATGTTCATCAACTGCATATCTGTCCGCAACTCATCTTTTATCAACATTTATTTAAATATTTGCTCGTCACAGGGAAACATTTATAAAATTCAGTCATAAATTCTCTACTCTTTTCGGTGCTTTTTCTCTTTATTCCTACCACTACATATGCTGACATTCCAAACATAATTTCTCTAATACATAGTATCAAACAGTCATAACGAAGTAATAAAGTGAATCTGCATTTTCAATGAATCGCAACAATCTAAACAATTTCAGAAGAGGTTAGCGCTGAATACTTTTGCCAGGTGTACAAACAGAGCAAATCTGTTTTTCATCGAATACTAAGTAGGTAAAGAAACAAAGAATAGTTCAATGAGGGTATTTTTAAAAGCGCGCAGCCCAAGCTGACGTTCAGACCGAACGTTGTCAACTGCAAATTACAGGACGCAGAGCGAGGCTTGTTCGCGTACTTCTTCCGTACAAAGCTTTGTGGTTTTCGGACTGTTTTCAGCTTAACTTGCACAGTTCCTACTCTGCAATCGAAATGCAATGGTATACAATGTGTGCTCTTGTTGAAAACACCAATTCAGTATAATACCGCATTTTGATGATTAGTTCAAGTAAAAATTAACGTGTTTTCTTATAAAAGGATTATCGGAGTTATTAAATACAAAACCATATTAAGTGTCTCATTGAGAAGTTACTGATATCATTGAGTGATACAAAAGACTGATTTTCATTCAAACATATTTAGCTTATTTTCCTTAAATAAATTTTACACTCCCGGTCTCCAAACACTAGATATCAAATTTTTGTTTAAAAATATTACTAGAGAACACTTAATACAGGGAAAAAAACGAAACAACGTTTAGAAAAATATAAAGATTATTGTTTTAAAAAAAATGTAAGAATTGCATTTTTAACATTAAATTTAGCCTCTATCACTATGTACCTACGGCAACTGAATCCCATCCTAAAATTTTAACATCTATAATAAGATCCGGCCCCGAACTTAACAAGATAGACGAAATACGACGAACGCTTAGAGAAAAGATAAGCAAGGTAGCGTTTCGAGTTAAGCTAGCTGGATCACTACTAACGGCATTTTAAAATTCCGTACCAAACTAAAACTGATTAAATTATACCTTTCTTTACCTATATACAATATGGACGACATACGGGGTATGGCAGTGGGCTCACCACTTATTCCATTATCGGACGTAAACGTAATTGTTGAGATGTGGAATTGTACTACATTTCTACCACTGCCCCTTCGGAGAATACAAGCGTGATGTTACGTTTCTTTATGTAACGTTCATACCTACATGTATAAAACAAAATATTTCTCAACAAATACTTTCTATACAGATATAGAAGATTAAGTAACGATCCAAATAGAAACCACGGTGCTCAAAGCGAACATTGTCAACTAGAAATTACAGGACTTTGTTGTACGCGCACTTCTTTCATACAAAGCTTTCAACTGTTTCCAGCTTAACTTGCACTCTTCCCCCTGTGATCGAAATGCGATGAAATAGCGAATTGTATGCGCTCGCTTCGCGCAATTCAGTAATTTGACAACGATTTGCATATAATGTCGGTGCTCGAATAAAAGACAGATGTTTTCAAATAGTCTTTGACGATAGCAAAGCAACGATTTCATATTGAATCGAAAGATTTTTCGTAGGTCTGTCAAATCTCATTTAAGACATTTGTTTATCTAAGTGCCAATGACAAAGAAAATAGTAATTTTTAGGTAAACCAATGGTCGGTGGCTACTTAATTTAGAAAGGTAAAAAGAGTATATATACAGTGCAATTTCTAATGTTTGAAATGTCGTCGAACTTGACTATAATTAATTTTCGCTTTTTAAACTTTGAGCCCAGCTATCACTCAGATCTGACAACACGTCTCAGTCAGTACCTATAGCATAAACATTCTGTGATGCGAGCTTTTTCGAAATGTGTAATCTCACAAAAATGTATACAGCGGTGCATTTCTCTAATGAAAGCTACCGTATAATACGCCCCGTAACAAACATTGAAAATAATTTACGTTAAAGGGTTGCTGCATTTACATAAATATTAGGTAGCGATAGCCGCCAACATAAACATTACACACGATAACTAAAATTTATGCAGATTTCATGTAAGTATTTGTATTTCATAATTTAAGAATGAAAATATGCTTTTTGCGTTAAGGAATTCGTCGCTTTGCATTATTCTGTGGCGTAAAAATGCACGCTTATTTGTTGTCGTGAAATCAAAATATTTATTCAAATATGGCTACGTTCCAGACTCAAAATGGAATACATGAATCCACAAATTATTTTTTATTTCCCGTTAAAAAGTATGCTAATTTAATTTTTAATCGTCCTTGGCTTCTTTTGTTATAGTGTTTAATATTTATGAACCGGCAAAACACTGGAGCAACTAAAAATTTTACACTACAAACAATATTTACTTCGCGACGTAACATTCTATATGATATTCGGTTTTAGTATATGTTGACGTCATACGCTTGTAGCTTTTCGTGCGTATGAATTGGAATCACGATAAAATTGTTGTTCGAAATAATATGAAAATGTTATACATGGTGTAGAATATGTGGCTTTGAGTAAAGGCGTCGCAGTACTTGGTAAGCTGTAGGTGTAAGGTCGTACCGCGAACACCACCGGGTGACTTGTAGGCGACATTTGTTGCTGTCGTGCTACCACCACTGCGACTGGGCATTATTCACTATGTTTGCAAATAATATCGCTCACATCATTTACTAAAACTATGTTATGAATGGTATCAGATATTTTTAGTTATTTATTAACCTGAAAAACAACCTAACGGGGAAGTAGCGACCTGTATATTTTATACCTTCGAATACGTAGTTAATGGAAAGTATTATAACATTATTTATTGTTTTTAAATATAACTTTTATATAAATAAATTTTCCTTATTGTTATATTTAAATTAACTGCCATCGAATTCGGTAAGAATATTCAATTACGAAACAAATAAGTATTTAACATAATCTTTATACGATTTACGATTTCTTACGATTACGATCAATTTTACATTTGATACGATCATTCGGTTGGTGTTCATTCAAAACTACAAATTTGTATGTTATATACATACATCGTCATGGTAACGTTAAAAATTTCTTTCATTATGTCAATCGTAC